>KZ071672.1:75674-85889 GCA_002091845.1 Anopheles cracens | reverse complement strand
GGGAACTCGGCACGGCGAAGCGATACAACAAACCACGTGGTTACTTCTGACCAGCGCACGTGGAAGCGGCCAGACCTAACCGATAGAAATCCCACGGATGAAGGCAACACCACACACGCCGTGTAATGCAATAAAGCGAGACGCATCACGTGCACCACCAAGCGGGCCCGCCGGAAGCAGAAAGAGACGGAAACACACACGCACACGCACACGGGCACCGGAATGTTAAACGATGGGCTCGATCATAGTTTGTGTTTGTTGCCCGGTGATCATATGATGACGGTCGGCGTGTTGATGCTGATAATGATAGGCCAAACGGACAACCGGTGAAGTCAAAAAGTGCGGCAGAAAAGGCTAAATGCGACGAATGTAAACCACGGGAAGTTAGATAAAGTGAAGAATTGCAGGAAGCGTTAAATTAACGCACCATGGATCGTACTACACAGACAGGCGCGCGCGCGCACTTACGCATTGCTTGTGGGTTGCCGGTACGCTTCATTTTCCATCACACTTCAACACCCGGAATGCGTTCGACGGCAGGAGCATGGAAAAGGGCGGAAAACGAGCGAACAATAGCAGGCTGGTAGACAACACCCGTCTCCCGGGGGTTTAACCTTTTCTCGTCTCCAGAGAAGGGTCCGTTTCAGGCTGAGAAAGGATAGTGGAACCCCGCTGGAGAGCTGACGATGCTTTCGGTAGATAAGGAATGATCGTATGGTGTGAGCTGAACCGATCCTGAACCGACGGGTCAACATATCCTGGGCAGGTTATGGGTTAATAGGCCTTTCTCTTGAACCGAAACGATCGAGGCGAGCGGAAGTGGATGTTTTTTCCCTTCTTGCTAGCGTTAAGGATTAAGATAAGGATAAAAGGATGACTGCAATAAGTTTTGTTTTTCTATTGCTTTCTAGCGCAACAACACCTGATCGTCTCGTGTCGCTCACGTGACATGATCAACACTGCTTCCCAAACCACCTCCATAAAAGAGTGATCGCAACACGTCGTAGCGAAGTGTAGGGCAAAAATTAATTACGACGTCCGGCAAAAAACGAGCAAATTCTGAAAATGTACGTCCCATTTTGCCATTATCCATCCATTGCGCGATCGCGATTACGCCACACCCCGCACCCAAGACAAGAACCATCCGGTGGTACCGAAACCGACCGAGAGCGAGAAGCAAAAAGAGAGAGAGAGAAAGAGAACAATGGAAATGTAAACGATCACGCAAGCTGCCCCGCGTTCGCATCGGAAACATAGTTCGCATCTCACAGAGGTTTTTGGCGCATGCATACATGGCACAGCCAGAAGACATAATTTCCGTACCGAGGGCCGCGGCTGCCGCCTCACTAACGCAAAGTGTGTGGTGCGTCTTTCCCGTGGGCTACACGCGGTAACACGATCCAACACGGGCCGACGATTGGAGCGAGAGATCGGTGCACCGACATGATGCATTAACGATGCATCATGCGCATCCCACGGCTTCTAGGTCGTCGGCCGGTGCCGGTCTGGTTTGGAGAGATGGATGGTGCAGAAAAGCAGCAGCGGCAAACGTTCGCATCATCCACCCACAAACAGCACGCCGAGCGGAAGTGCACCGGCGAGTGCATCGTTGTGCGAAGACGTTTTGCACCTGTGTGAATCATGCGCGCAGTTGGTAGGTCTAGCTTATGGTGTTGCTGTTATTCTGGTGTAGTAATAACGTCGTGTCGGTCGACTGGTGGGCTAGCGACTGGTCTTAGAGCATGCTGGTAAGCACTATGCCACGAATAGAACAGGTATCAATGGGAAGTCGGTTTGGAGAACATCTTATGACACGTTTTGGCCTTATGAGATCTTCTGTTTCAAGATATTGTATGTACTACAAATCTGCATATCCAAAGATATCCAAACCAAACATATTGCAATTCCATTTCTACGTGGCTATAATACCCTTTACAGATACGTTCGGAATACGTGTATTCCAAAGCTGGGCATTGGAATGCACGTATCTTGGAAAGTTACGTTAACACTACTGAAATAAACATTATGTTGGTCATGTTGGCGCCTTATAAGATACGGCCATTCCAAGTCTTCGTCTAATCATGCCAAATGCTCCACTCCACCAGCGCCCTCTACCAACATCTAGTGAACTGTCAAATCTAAACGCTCGAATCTAGTACTCATTGACTACAAATGATCTGCCGCACGCTTTTACTACCCATCGCACAATCCACCACCAACATTCACGCCGGCGTATGTGTTGGTTTTGGCATGCTCTCGCGCTGACGTTGGCTGCACGAGCACGAGGAAACACTCACCGGTGGGGCGATTAGCTACTGTTGTCGTCATTGCCATGTGCCCTGCCATGAATGGGGTGCGCAAAAGGGACGCACTCTCGGGACGCAAACTCCACCGTGGCAGATAACTCTGTCAACGCGCGCGATACAGGGAGATTCGCCAGCTCTTTCGTCATCAAAAAGAACGTGACTACTGCTGGATGCTTGGGATCTTGTTTGCATGACGTAAGCCACCCACCAAACGCTGATATGTTAGAGCTTCGGGAGCATGTGACTATGGGTGACCTGGGACACTTGGACAGGTTCTCACCTGGTGACTTCTCCGGCAAGAAGAACTGAAAAAAACATCACGTTGATATGATGACGGAATGCAAAATTAGTTTACATGCTAAGCTGGAAGATGGCAAGTCTTGATTCCAATAACACTCGCACTCATACGCGCAATTCACGAGGAAACTCCGTGGTCGGTGTGCGACCCGGTGAGAAACGACTGTGGTGTAAGGGGGAAAAACATCCCAACAACAGCAACAACAACAACAACAACAACAACAACATCAACGCCAGCAATCGAATTACAAAAAACCAAACGCACACTGCTATGCGCCGAGCACGCGATCAGTTACTCCGCTGGCCCATCCATTCCCTTCGACCGAGTCGCCGGGTGGATCGAGGCCAATACCACGCTGTTTGAGTAAATTTCGGGTGCAGTACACCGCCCGGTCTTCAACGTGTTTTTTTTTACAAGGGAGGTTTTGTGTATGTGTGCGACGTGGTCTCCCTACCTAGCAGCTTTTCCAAACGTCCGAAATCGCGACTGAAATCGATTGACGCCTTGATCGTAAGGTGAGGAAAGAAAGCAGATCGGAAGTAGGAAGCCGTGTCGTGAAGTAGGGATTGGATTAAAATGACTCATTAGTCAGTGTCCCCTAAGGATCCTAAGCAGCATCCCTGTGAGGTGTACATCGGTGTTTCTTCTGCGTCTGTTCCGCGCTGTGACTCAACATCTAGGCAACATTTCTAAACCACTGCCCTAAAGCTACCAACGCACACGACGCCATAAAACTGTACTCTCGCACGTTCGATTGCCCATTTGTAATGCTGCTCTCGCTGCTATCGCCGCCATGCTAGCTATGGTCGTCGCGCTTTGCCTTTCCCCGCGCTCCGCGGTTGGGTCAGCCATCGAATGGCAATTGAGTTCGGATTCCAATTCCGACACTTGTCGCGTCGCCAAATTGGGTTCCCCTTGCTCAAGATACCGAGCGGAATGTTTCGCCCAAGACGCTTAGAAATAGAAAAGAAGCACGCAACGGCAACCTTCTTCTCGGTGTCGTGATGGCGGTGGCTTTTGCCCGAGCAGCCATGACCAGCTGCGCCTGCCGCTTTGCCCAGCTTCGCCCGAGTGAAGGTTTGTTTAGACCAGGGGTCGGCAGCTGATGTTGTGCGCCATGAAAATAAGTAATGGAGCAGTATTTGAACTTTGCGAAATGTTCAGCATTTCAAAATACGTTAACCCCAGATGTGATTGCGATCCTAAACCAACAATAACAATAGTGTTATGTTATGTTAAAACATGTGTAAAGCTTTGAGATTTAACTTTTCACATGATTGAACTTTTTTCCATGATTGTACGTGGTTCAAAATCCCATAAAATATTTGATGATTGTTTTCTTTTCTTTTACATTTCCATCTAATGTACATTTAAATTGGTTTCTTATGTTGTGCGTATTGAATATAAAATAGTGATTTCGTATGTTTAATTTTGTGTGATTCGTTTTAGCTATTTTGACAATTAAGTATACGAACCTGTAACATGAGCTAGGCACTTAATAATGCTAATTTATTAACAACAGCATAGTTAGTTTTCATGTTATGACTCCTATCAAATAAAAAAAATCAACACATCGAACAGATTCGATCAAAAGACACTTCGAAACGTCACCCGGTGCTCATTCAGTATTTGTGACTGAGAAATACATTCCGCATCGTTCAAGGTATGTTTATCGAATGTTTATTCTTCGAGAGAGAGAGAGAGAAACTGTTCGAGCGCGTATTGAGGAAGCCGTCCAGTGAATTGAACCAGCGAATTACCTGCAATTTGGCCATTTCCTAGAAAAAATTGCCGAACCCTGGTTTAGACAGTTGAATGTTTATCTCTCGAAATATATGACCAATTATGTTGGTACTATTATGTTACGCAGGCAATAATAGTAAGCTACCTGAACAAAAATAATCAATCACATCAATTGACACCCTATCTGAAGAACCGAATAAAGATGTTCCGATTTTTTTCAATACCTCCATTAGCAGCGCCTAATGCAGTGTCCACCACTGTACCCGTTCGTTGTTCACTACACACAAACACACGAAACGGCGCGGCACGCGGAAAAAGCCAGCGTCGTCTTCTGTTTCTGCCCTCTCTAGCGCGTTTATGTTTCAAATAGATTGCTATGATTTGCCGCAAGGACACACTCGCACACACACACATGCCGGCGTGTTGGCGTGTTGTGCAGGTAACACGCCCGTCTATTGGAAGAAGAAAAAAAAACTAAAAACAACCACCCTGTGGCGCCCTGAGAACGCACTAGAAACGATTCATTTATGTTTTATCTAACCACCCCACCGACACAATCGTGAATGGGGAGGGGGAGGGACGTTGGTGGTGAGGATGTGTGTGGGAAAACGAATCACACGACGCACGCATACGTACGTAACCGTAAGTCGTGGCTCGCGATATCACGCGGTGGAGATGATAGTGAAATGCATCTCGCTGCCGACCGAGCTAAACATGGTTGCCTGGTGGTGGTGGTGTTGTGGTGTAGATCCACTACGTCCTCCACCCCTTTCGGCAGCATTAAGCCTGTGACCGGCCAGAGAAGGGCCGGATGTACCACAAACAGCAAGCAGAAACCCCCGAACAGAGACGCATCATCGAACATTGTGCAGCACACCACGGACGCACCACTGACGGACCATTTAACCCTATTTGATAAGGGAGCCTCCCCTCCCCCCGCACGGACAAAGCTTTAATTAGATGCAAACAGGATGATAACTCGAGTGAAATACGCACACGACGAGTGCTGTGGTACTTACCTTCGTGCAGGTTGTGCAAGCCACAAACGGAGCAGTCGCACAGTGCAGACTGTAATTATAATGCTATCTTTTCACTTCTCGCCGGGTTGCGGTTGGGTGGCACCACGCGGACATTGGCCGCGATGACCTAGAAAATCAACACAAGCACGCGCACACAGACGCGCACCGAGAAACACACGCCGTTCACGAAACCTCCTGCCTTGCGTACGCAATCAATCCATTCCCGGTGTGGGAAATTCAACTCTCCCGATACCTTTTACGAAGCACGACAGAACTTCACTTTCTCCGTGCAGTGTGTCCACCAAGGATAATTGTTTTTTTTTGTTTTTTTTTGTTTTCGAAGCCACTGCTGTCACCGTTGTTCTCCGTGCGATACGCAGTAGTAGAAGCCCACACGTTGTTGCGTTTCCGATTGCGAGGAGGAATAATTGTGGCGTGTAGCCGACCGACCGACAGCCGATCCGGGGTGGCGTTTGTGTCGTGTGCGGTAAATAAACGCTGAACAACGCGAAGAAAATCGAGCGAAGAAGAGCGTTAAGAAAAAGCGTCTCGATGCACGGACACACACACGCGCGTGTTGGGGCGGGCGCGTAGTGTCATTCGCGAAGGTTGTCGGTTTTGAATGAAAATGAGCGTTTTTTTTTCCTCAAACGATAATTTCACCCAATTTCACTTGCCTGCCGCGGGGAGGATGGTTGCCAATTTCATTACATCGGTCGCATTGTGGACGCGTGTAAGGAGCACCCTTTTTTTCGACTAGCTTTCGTTCCATATGTTTTGCATTTGAGCAATGCGCGAATGGTGTGATTATCTTCACTTGAATTACATTCACAATAATTATTCCACCGCTGCTTCACGCAGTCAATCCTATCAAGCGCTTTTATAATAACCTAAACACAATTTCACATTTCAACACACAAAACACATACCGGAAAAGCACATTTTTTCCACGAAAAGCGTTTGTTTACATCACCACGTGCTCACGCTGAAACCGGGCCCCTCGCGCGTCGAGATCTCACGCACACACTCAAAACACAGCTGGCAGCTGACGGAATGACACTGACAGTTCTGGCTGTCAAACGCGCGGAGCAAAACAAACCGGGACGATTTTCTTCGGCAACCCCGTTGTGGCGCTCGTGTGCCATTGCTCATGTAATCAGTCGCTGTGTGAGCAGTGAGAGAGATTTAATTGAAAGTTGTTCGCCGTGCGCCGCCAAAGGATTAGAGATGAATCATCTTCGAGTGGCCCTCGTCCGGCAGCAGCATCTGTGCCGTCGGGCAATCGTGCAGTGTGTCTCCCTTTCGAGCTTCCCGGTCGCCGGTGGTGTTCTGCAGCAACCGACCATTTCGTCCACCCGGTTGCTATCGCAATCGGTTCGCCTGTGCCAGACAGTTCCTTCCACAAAGCAGCAAGAATCGCCACACACACCGGCGGAAAGCGCACCGCAACGCAACGCAGGGAAGACAAAGCATCAGGACAGCGCCCGCCTGGTGGAGGAACTCCGATCCGATGCGATCGTGTACCGGAGGATACAGCTGGAGAAACTGAACCAACTGCTAGCGAAACCGTTCGAAATTCCACCCGAATCGTACGAGTTCTTGCTGCAATGCTGCGGATCTCTACTCAGTGCCGAAACACTCGAAACGCGCATGAAAGTGTTCGAGCAGTTCTGGTTCTATATGGGCGAACCAACCCAGCGGCACTGGAAGGTGCTGCTCCAGGTGTACCGCGAGAACGAACGCTCCATCACGGACGTGCCCGCGTTCCTCGCCACCATGGGCGCCGCGATCGAGCAGGATGCCGAGCTGTTGCTGCTGCTGATGGGTGTCCTGGCGGAAAAAGGTGACATCGCCGAGATGAAGCTCGTCGGCGAGATGATGAGGGAGCGCGAAATTCCCCTCTCGGTTGAGGCGATCAACCTGATGATACGTGGCTACGGACGGGCTGGCGATTTGGACGGCGTGCAGATGGTGCTGGAAACGATGAGTGCCGGCAGCGTGTCCGCAAACGGCGCAACGTACGGCGAGCTCATGATCGCTTTCCTGGAGGACGGGATGGCCGAACGGGTGCTGAAGATGGTGCGTGAAAAAGGCTCCCAGCTGAACGAGAAACACATCCTGGAGCTGCTTTCGCTTGCGCTGGGAGACAAACCGCACCCGGACCTGGTACGGGCTTTGTTGAAACTGCTCCCGGAAGAGCTGACGACGGACGGCCGGATCCACCCGGTGCTTCGGAACGTGCTGAGCGGACTAATTCGTGACGGCCACCTGGACGGTACGATGGCACTGCTCGACGAGCTACCCGCACCGCAGTATCGGGCGAACGAAAGCACCGACAGCTACGGGACGTTCCTCACGGTGGAGATGCTCCGGAACGATGTGCCGTTCGAGCGGTTAAACAAATACCTTGCGATGCTCATAAAAACGGCACGAAATTTACGCGCCTACCAAGTCGCCTGCGAGTGTGCCGCCAAGGCGGGCCATCCGTACTTTTCGCGGCTGTTGGCCGCACTCGCACCGCTCGAGGAACTCCGGCCGCACTACTTCTGGCCACTGTTTATGCAGCGCTCCAAATCGGACGGTGAGGCCGGCGTGCTGAGCGTGCTGCAAACGATGCAGAAGCTCAAATGTGAACCGGATCAGGAAACGCTCACACAGTACGTGCTACCGAAGCTGGCCCTCACGTTGAAAGACTCGAAGGCAGCGTTGAAAATCCTGCAGACTCTAGGTGTCCGGATGGCGGGGCTCATTACACCGTACGTTTCGCATCTGCTCTACCAGAACCGATTCGACGACGTGCTCGATGTCGTCCGGCGTTATCCGACGAAACTCGACACGGAGGCGCTGCTGTGGCCACTGATCCTGCAGGCGAACGTGAACCGCACCACCGCGCACCAGCGCCGACTGTGTGAGGTGATCTGTGCGATCAAAGACCGTGCGAATGATGCACGGCACGATCTCGGCGGACAGTTGCTGCTGGAGGTGATCAGCAACAAGAAGAGCAAACACGACGGCAACAGTTTGCGTGGCCTGCTCAACGAGTACGAGCGGTTCGAGATCCGGATATCGCGCATGGCTGCCGGGGTGCTGAAGAACCATTTTGGGCGCGAGCAGAAAGGTGCCGGTGGGGAGGGAATCGATGCCCTGCTGAAGAAGGTCACCGACGATCAGTTGACGATCTTGTCGAAGGAACTGTTCGACACAATTAGCGTGCATCCGCGCGATATGAACTACGACGAACTGGAGTGCCATCTGGTGGAGCTGGAACAGAAGAAGCTTAACACGCGCGGCGTCCTACGACGGTTGCTGCAACTCTGCGTGCGTGAGGCACGGTACAAGCGTGCCCTCGAGCTGAAGCAAAAGTGCGACCAGGCGAAGGTGGACCAGAGTTCCGGCATGTTGGCGTCCCTGGTGGAGCTTTATACGAAGGTGAACGACCCGGAACGCGCCGGTCGTACGTTGGAACAGTTGCGCAAACAGTATCCGGGCTTTGTCGTGGACGAGCATAAGATTCTGGACTACGCCGCGCTGCTCGTGTCCCACGGACAGCTCGACGGTGCACGGAAGATACTGCGCGACCGAGCCACTACCGGCGGCAAGTTGCGTGGCCTCGAGGACGGTTCGACGAGTAAGAACGTTTGGAATCTGCTCACCAACACGGCCCAGTGGGCGGCGGCACAGCAAACCAAAACACCAACAAGCACCCCAAACGCCACGCAGCAGATGCTCGATTTCATCGTCGAGCTTGGCTACTGTGCGTACGAGAACGCCCTCCTGGGGCCAGTCCTTCGCGAGTATCTCTTGGCCGGCCAGAAACGTGCCGCGATCGAGGAGTTCAAGCGCATCGCCACCGAGAAGCGCCGAACGCCTCTCCAGCTCGAACTCATCACCATGCTGGTGGAGCAGACGAACGGCGCCGACGGTGACATTCCGCCCGCGGACGCGAAAACCCTGCTCAACGAAACGATCCAGCTCGTATCGCAAATTCACGGCCCGGTCAACACGAACAACACGATGATCGTGGCCCTCGCCGTCGGTGGAACCGAGGCGCAGTTGCGCCGGATGCTCATCAACCCGGAGGTGCGCATCAACCACGAGTACATTCTCACGCAGTGCGAGTTCCTCGTTGGCAGCGGCAAACTCGATGCCGTGCTGCGGTTGGCCAAATGTAGCAAAGGGTTGGCGAACGTGCGCGATACTGACTTCCTGCAGATCGCCCTCGGCCAGTACGTGCGGGAGAACAACTGCGAGGCGGCGGTACGGATGTTCCAGCGGCTGCTGGACGAAGGCGACGAGCTGAAGATTACGACCGACTTCGCACGCAAACTTTCCGACCTGCTAAACGCGAACAACTTCGAACTTCCGGCCGGCCTGCAGATGTATCTGAAATGATAGGGGAGCCGGGAGCGGGGACAGGATGCTGGTGTAAATAGTAGTGGGCGGATAATCCATAAGCAATTATAGTCATTAGACGTGTACGAATGCTAGGCTAAGCGGGATGATACAATGAAGACTCACTGTTGCAGAGTAATAAAAAAAACACAAGGTGTTACTTCTTTAAATAGAAGAGCATGCATGCCGTCGTATTTTGATTTGATTCGTTGCGCACTATCTCGATTTGCGAAAAGAAAAGGCAGGCTCATCGATCATGAGGATCTATTTTTATACAAATCGGAACATATCGAATCCCGCATATTCCGCATTAGATCGATCGCGGAGCAAACGTCGTTAGGTTGGAGGGGGAGGAAGGGTGTACACGTGCGCAGGCACTAAGTTGTAATTTTATGCATCTGTAAGAACCATTTGAGTATGCTGAAACGGATTTTTTTTTCGGCTAAGAAATGTCAGC
>KZ071672.1:23156-40150 GCA_002091845.1 Anopheles cracens | reverse complement strand
GTATGTTGGCTGGCAGTGGCACGCGACGTGCTCCCACCGCTCGTATTCATCCCACTTCCGGAGCTGCTGTTGAGGGCCGCTCCACCTCTTCGGTTGCTGCTACTGCTGGGACCCGCTGCTGTTGCTACTGTCCCGTCCCGTCGATCACGTCGCCGGCGTTTGGAGGAGGATGCCAGGCCGTTGCTACCGCCGCCGGCCGCTACCTCATGGTTGCCCCGATTCCGCCTTCGGGCCGACTTCCAGTTATAGATGACAGCCTTTATGTGCGCCTCGAACAACGTGCTCAGCCGGAGGGTCATCGAATAGATCTACAACAATTGGAAATCGGAAATATAAACAGACGTTAAAAGTCGTTCATAAAAACAGTAACGAAATAAATTTAGATTAAATATTAATGGTTTAAAGTACTTTATCGAAAGAAGCTTTTAGAACTGAAGCTAGGCAAGAGTATTGCGGTTACACACTTCATGTGCTTTGGGCTTTGAAAAAATATTAATTGGAATACCTTTACAAAAAAAATGCAACGAAGCTTTTTGAGTTACCAATTTGCTAAACTGTCTTTATCTCTTTATCGACAATATTTTAGAAGTTATCCCTTGAACCTTGTTTGAGCTTGAAGGTCAAACTAAGTGAAATGTTATCCCCACACACTTACCCTCGATCGTTTGTTTGTGTTGTAATTGCGCGAGTTTTGAAAGATGAGCCGCATGTCCTTGCAGAAATCGTACGGCGTCTCGTAGTTACCCCCGAGCAGGTCCTCCTTGATCGTACGCAAATCCATCGGCGTGTCGATGATCTGCAGGTAGTCCGGATGCTCGATCGTGTCGACCGGCTCCCGGAAAGGTTCCGAATCGTCGCACTGCCAGATCATCTCGAGCAGCTCCCGACAGTCCACACGCCAATCACCTTCCGGTACCAACCGTCGCGATCTATGGAAGGGAGAGGCATAAAAATCGTAATTTGTAAATATTGTGATACGTTTGTTGGCATGGTGGTGGCGTAGCGATAAATGAATGCCATACCTTCGGGAACCTGTACGCCGGTTGCCGGAGATGCCACTTCCGGACGGACCAGCACCACCGCCAGCTGAGCTTGTCGATGGACCGGGCCGATGTGTGGTACCGCCGCCGCCGCCGCCGCACCCGCGTGGCTCGGTCCGGGCTGATCCGGATCGGGCGGCGAGTACGCACGCCGCTGGACATGCTTTCGCTTTGAGCGCTTCGGTGGTTCCAGATTGCGACCCGGTTCGTGCGCGACCCAGTCCGAGTAGTCGCTGCTCTGCGTGTCGCTCGAGCTGGAACCCGACAGATCCAGCTTCTCCTCGATGGCAGTGGAGTAATCGCTGTTGCTCGACTCGGATGAAGACGAATCGTTCGGCTCGTCCTCGCCCGCATCGTCCTCCTCGTCCGGTTCCGGTGCAGGTTCGTTTTCGCGCACGGCACGCGTCCTGTACGCCGGCCGCGCTCCACCATTGCCCGCGCCACCCTCACCACCATTGGCACGGCGCAGAGCGCGATTTCCTCCACCGCCACCTCCACCACCTGCACGTGCCGCCCGGCGGTTCCCCACCATCACGGACGGTGCACCGCTGGCAGAGTTGGCAGTGTTGATCATCACCGGACGGCGCCGCATCTCACGCCGGTACACGTCCTGCTCCTGAACGCCGACCGCGTAAACGCGCTGCTTCAGATTCACCATCGCTGAGTAGCTGAGCGGCCGCACGTACTGGCGCCGATGGAACTTGAACCCACCGCCCTCTTCCGTTCGGTGCCAGTTCCCTGCGGAACCGAATCCACGCTGACCGTTCCGCGGTGCACCACCGGCGGCGGCCCCGGCAGCGGCCGGTGCGGGTGGATTATTCCCTGCGACAGGGCGAGGTTGCTGATCGTTGATCGAATCGGGCGCCTGCTGATCGGCAGCACCAGCCTGCCGTCGATTCGCTAGCGCCTCGATCATGCGATCGATGTTCGAATACGCTCCACCACCAACACCGGGGGGACCTGCTTCTTGAGCCGGTTGCGGTTGCTGCTGCTGGGGCTGCTGTGGTTGCTGCTGCTGCATCTCAGCCCCTCCCTCACTGATGTTCGGTACGAGCTGATCCGTCGGACAGTTCTCCCTGCCGGGCACCAAACGCTGCAACGCCGGCGGGTACGGATTCCCATCGATGTCGACCAGAAACGGCGGTGGCATCAGATGCGGCATCGTCTGCGTCTGCTCGTCCATCACGTGCAGCGCCGAGTCGCGTATCAGCGGGCGGTAGTCGGTGTGGAAAAACAGCTCCGGTGGCAGCTGCTTCAGCTTCTCGTGTCCCGACCCGTACCCGAACATCAGTATATGCCCGTGCGAGTCCGTGGCCGCTATCATCATCCCGTCCGGCGACCACTTCGCATCGTAGATGCCACCCTCGCAGTGGTCGTCGATGCGGTTCACGAAGTTCGCCATCGACACACCCTCCACAATGTCCCAGATGAACAGCTGCCCGTCGTGGCCGGCCGACAGCAGCACGCCCGAGTCCTTCTGGTGCGACTCGAGCACGTAGATCTCGTTCGTGTGGCCCCGCAGCACCCGATGCAGCTTCCCCGTGTGCGCGTTCCACACCTTGATCGTGAAATCGTTCACCGCCGTGATCACCCAGTTGTCCGTGTTGTCCCACGACACCATCGTCACCTTCAGCTTCACGTTCTCGTCCGCACTGACGGGCGGACAGCTCGGCAACCGGTCGGCCATGCTCAGCCGGATCGATTTCCACTGCTGCGACTCGAAGTGCCACACCAGCGCCGTCCCGTCCTTACTGCCCGACACGAAGCACAGCCCACCGTGCGCCCACTGGATCGAGTCGACCGTGTCGGCATGCGATTCCGTCTCCAGTATGCGCTTCGGTCCATCCTCCGACATCAGGTAGACGCGCACGTGATGATCGGCCGAACCAGCCGCCATAAAGATACCGCCCGGCGAGAACGATGCGCAGATCATCTGGGCCTGACCCGGGCGCAGCTTCTCGTGGTAAGAGGTCGGCTTCGAGGAGAACGTTGTCTTGCCGTTGCGCGTCACGTACTCCCAGAACGCGACCGACCCGTCCGTGCTCGTCGTTACGAGAAAGCGCAGATCCGTCTTCGGCGAGGGGCAAAAGTTCACGGACGTGATCATGCCCGTGTGCCCGGACAGGACCGCGATCGGGCCGCCGTACTGGAGATCCCACACGCGTAGGATGCGATCGAGTGAACCGGCCGCCAACATCGTGTTGTCGAGGTTGATCGCTATGTCCGTGATCTCAGCCGACGCACCGCGAAACGTGGCCAACAGCCGCCCATCGATGGCCGACCACAGCTTCACGAGGAAGTCGTCGGCCGCCGTGATGATGTACTTGCCGGTACGATCGAACAGCACACAGTACACCGCGGATAGATGGCCCAGCGTACGGCGCTGCAGGTTTTGCTTCGTGTAGAACGTTGCCGGCACGGCCTGGTGGCGTGTGAGCGGGCCGGCACTTTCCCGCCCGTACAGGACCTTCACGAAGTTGTGCGTGTTGTTGCGGTTGACCACATCGCTCAGGGGGCGGTCGTGCCGGCGGGTGTAGTAGTCGAGCAGCTGGCGCGGCCGGCTGACGCTTTCCTTCGTGCGCAGCAAGCTTTGTCTGCCGGCACCGAGCACGGACATGACGCCGGATACGGCCGGCGGTAGCGCCTTGTCCAGCAGTGGCCCGATACGACTGCATATTTCCAGTAAATGCTGAGGACCTACGTGAGGGTATTTTCGCTCCTGAAAAGATGGAAGAGATGAAAGAGGGCGGCGATGAGAGATAAACTTCTCGAAGTGGCGTTAAAACTTAGTGAAGGAAAGTGGTAAGCAGAATCGGATCCTAAATTTTATAAAACAAAATACTCATTAGTATACCAACTATTGTATACCAAAGGAAGGCACATTTACTATCCCAATAGATTACACCCCATTGTGATGAAAATATTTTGAACATTCAACACATTGTTCAATTATTTCCAGTTCATCAAGTCTTTTAACTGTCTTTCCGAAAATTAGTCTTAGTCGGGGAATTATCATAAAATTTTTAGGTTTATAAGAAAATTCAGTGCACATAAATCTAATTCAGAAACCCACCAAATTTCCACGTTAAGTAGGAAAACCCCTATCCGACGCTTATCCGAGCTCGTCGGGTGGCGAGTACGCACGCCGCTGGACATGCTTTCGCTTCGAGCGCTTCGGTGGTTCCAGATTGCGACCCGGTTCGTGCGCGACCCAGTCCGAGTAGTCGCTGCTCTGCGTGTCGCTCGAGCTGGAACCCGACAGATCCAGCTTCTCCTCGATGGCAGTGGAGTAATCGCTGTTGCTCGACTCGGATGACGACGAATCGTTCGGCTCGTCCTCCTCGTCCGGTTCCGGTGCAGGTTCGTTTTCGCGCACGGCACGCGTCCTGTACGCCGGCCGCGCTCCACCATTGCCCGCGCCACCCTCACCACCATTGGCACGGCGCAGAGCGCGATTTCCTCCACCGCCACCTCCACCACCTGCACGTGCCGCCCGGCGGTTCCCCACCATCACGGACGGTGCACCGCTGGCAGAGTTGGCAGTGTTGATCATCACCGGACGGCGCCGCATCTCACGCCGGTACACGTCCTGCTCCTGAACGCCGACCGCGTAAACGCGCTGCTTCAGATTCACCATCGCTGAGTAGCTGAGCGGCCGCACGTACTGGCGCCGATGGAACTTGAACCCACCGCCCTCTTCCGTTCGGTGCCAGTTCCCTGCGGAACCGAATCCACGCTGACCGTTCCGCGGTGCACCACCGGCGGCGGCCCCGGCAGCGGCCGGTGCGGGTGGATTATTCCCTGCGACAGGGCGAGGTTGCTGATCGTTGATCGAATCGGGCGCCTGCTGATCGGCAGCACCAGCCTGCCGTCGATTCGCTAGCGCCTCGATCATGCGATCGATGTTCGAATACGCTCCACCACCAACACCGGGGGGACCTGCTTCTTGAGCCGGTTGCGGTTGCTGCTGCTGGGGCTGCTGTGGTTGCTGCTGCTGCATCTCAGCCCCTCCCTCACTGATGTTCGGTACGAGCTGATCCGTCGGACAGTTCTCCCTGCCGGGCACCAAACGCTGCAACGCCGGCGGGTACGGATTCCCATCGATGTCGACCAGAAACGGCGGTGGCATCAGATGCGGCATCGTCTGCGTCTGCTCGTCCATCACGTGCAGCGCCGAGTCGCGTATCAGCGGGCGGTAGTCGGTGTGGAAAAACAGCTCCGGTGGCAGCTGCTTCAGCTTCTCGTGTCCCGACCCGTACCCGAACATCAGTATATGCCCGTGCGAGTCCGTGGCCGCTATCATCATCCCGTCCGGCGACCACTTCGCATCGTAGATGCCACCCTCGCAGTGGTCGTCGATGCGGTTCACGAAGTTCGCCATCGACACACCCTCCACAATGTCCCAGATGAACAGCTGCCCGTCGTGGCCGGCCGACAGCAGCACGCCCGAGTCCTTCTGGTGCGACTCGAGCACGTAGATCTCGTTCGTGTGGCCCCGCAGCACCCGATGCAGCTTCCCCGTGTGCGCGTTCCACACCTTGATCGTGAAATCGTTCACCGCCGTGATCACCCAGTTGTCCGTGTTGTCCCACGACACCATCGTCACCTTCAGCTTCACGTTCTCGTCCGCACTGACGGGCGGACAGCTCGGCAACCGGTCGGCCATGCTCAGCCGGATCGATTTCCACTGCTGCGACTCGAAGTGCCACACCAGCGCCGTCCCGTCCTTACTGCCCGACACGAAGCACAGCCCACCGTGCGCCCACTGGATCGAGTCGACCGTGTCGGCATGCGATTCCGTCTCCAGTATGCGCTTCGGTCCATCCTCCGACATCAGGTAGACGCGCACGTGATGATCGGCCGAACCAGCCGCCATAAAGATACCGCCCGGCGAGAACGATGCGCAGATCATCTGGGCCTGACCCGGGCGCAGCTTCTCGTGGTAAGAGGTCGGCTTCGAGGAGAACGTTGTCTTGCCGTTGCGCGTCACGTACTCCCAGAACGCGACCGACCCGTCCGTGCTCGTCGTTACGAGAAAGCGCAGATCCGTCTTCGGCGAGGGGCAAAAGTTCACGGACGTGATCATGCCCGTGTGCCCGGACAGGACCGCGATCGGGCCGCCGTACTGGAGATCCCACACGCGTAGGATGCGATCGAGTGAACCGGCCGCCAACATCGTGTTGTCGAGGTTGATCGCTATGTCCGTGATCTCAGCCGACGCACCGCGAAACGTGGCCAACAGCCGCCCATCGATGGCCGACCACAGCTTCACGAGGAAGTCGTCGGCCGCCGTGATGATGTACTTGCCGGTACGATCGAACAGCACACAGTACACCGCGGATAGATGGCCCAGCGTACGGCGCTGCAGGTTTTGCTTCGTGTAGAACGTTGCCGGCACGGCCTGGTGGCGTGTGAGCGGGCCGGCACTTTCCCGCCCGTACAGGACCTTCACGAAGTTGTGCGTGTTGTTGCGGTTGACCACATCGCTCAGGGGGCGGTCGTGCCGGCGGGTGTAGTAGTCGAGCAGCTGGCGCGGCCGGCTGACGCTTTCCTTCGTGCGCAGCAAGCTTTGTCTGCCGGCACCGAGCACGGACATGACGCCGGATACGGCCGGCGGTAGCGCCTTGTCCAGCAGTGGCCCGATACGACTGCATATTTCCAGTAAATGCTGAGGACCTACGTGAGGGTATTTTCGCTCCTGAAAAGATGGAAGAGATGAAAGAGGGCGGCGATGAGAGATAAACTTCTCGAAGTGGCGTTAAAACTTAGTGAAGGAAAGTGGTAAGCAGAATCGGATCCTAAATTTTATAAAACAAAATACTCATTAGTATACCAACTATTGTATACCAAAGGAAGGCACATTTACTATCCCAATAGATTACACCCCATTGTGATGAAAATATTTTGAACATTCAACACATTGTTCAATTATTTCCAGTTCATCAAGTCTTTTAACTGTCTTTCCGAAAATTAGTCTTAGTCGGGGAATTATCATAAAATTTTTAGGTTTATAAGAAAATTCAGTGCACATAAATCTAATTCAGAAACCCACCAAATTTCCACGTTAAGTAGGAAAACCCCTATCCGACGCTTATCCGAGCTCGGAGGACTGCTCGAATGACTGGTTGGGGTACCCCGCAACTGCTCGAATTACACATGCAAGCTACGCTACCTATGGCGACACGCGTTTCCGTTGTGTTTGTACCATCGTTACGCGTATATCGGCAGCATGATGAAATCGCCTCCGTCGTGCATAATCGAGCTTGTCCGCCCTCTCCGATGGGAGATAAAAACGATTTTAAAAACTTGAAAAATTACCCAAACGCGATTAAACTCACTCATTCATGTACACAGCAACGTGATGCTTCGCAGTATAAGGTTTTCGAAAATATGATTAAACGCTTCCAAGTACCAATTTTCCGTCATATTTTGTGAAAAATCATAACACGAAACATTGTAAACAAATCCCGATTAAACCATCATTTGTTTTGATGCGATTCTAGTCGGACGGGATGATGAAGTACGGATCTAGTGAAAACGAGGACGGAACAAAAAAAAGGTAGAAGCAGGGGCGCCGTCGTGCTTCTACACGCACGCATACACTCGCGCGAGCACCCCACACAAAGAACGACACAAAGCAGCGATGGTAGTGGTGTTGCATGGCACGTAAAGAACACAGTCAAAGCAGCAGAGCGCGCATGGAAAGGAGACGGAAGCAAAAGCACACACAGAACACTTCGTTTTATTTCCTGCTAAAATGGCGTCGCATACGCAAATGGTTTTGGTAAAATTGTTTGCCCTTCTCAAAATCTTATTTTTAATAATTGCGCAATTTCGCAACCTTGCAACACACTGTCGAGCACAATTTTCAACGGAAACCCATTTTTTCACACAGGCACATTCGTGATACACGCATACACACACACACACACACACCTCCTAAAAATGAAAATTCATTTGACAGCTGTTCTTGTTGTCGTTTTAGCAGCCGTCAAATGTGTCAAATCATGCGAGCAGTTTCGAGCGAGATGCAAAAAGAGAACGGGAGAGCCAGTACCTCAAGCACACCAAACCCATCGCCAAAAAATTGGCCAAATTTTAAAACAATTTAACTGAATTTTGCCTTATATGGCTTTTTAAAGCATAAATAAGTAGCGAAAATGCATTTCAGTTATCTCATACGCTTTTTGAAAATGCAAGAAATACCCAGAAAAGTGGAACAAGACGATTTTTTGCTTTTGGTAAGAACAGTCCAATTTTGTCTGATTTTGATTCTCATTTCCCACTGCCAGCAAGGCTTCGGGACAAAAGGCACTGACAGCGTGACAGTCATGTACATGGTCGGTGGTGATGGCCGCTTGTGCTTTTTGTAGATGTTTTGCTACAAATGCATTAATGCGGCAATTGGTGATATCTTTCGGCCAAATTATTAAGCATTTCGTTAAGGGCGATAATGTTTTTACGGGAATATTTTATTGGTCATTAAAACGTGACATGAGCCAGCCTCCTCTTCGATGGCATTCGAAAAGTCAAACAGGTTCGAAAAGTCGTACATGTTCGAAAACTGCTAGATTATAAAAAAAAGTTAGCTTCATTTTGCATCTGAATTTGCAATGCGTTTTTAAAATTTACTGCTAAAGAATGCTTAGAGCATTTTAAATATTCCTTCCACAACATGTCAGCAACAAGAATAGCTCGTTTTACCGCACGACAATATGCGCGACATCAAGTGCGACTGCTCGAACGCGGGGGTGATTCAGCATCGCGGCTTGCGATTCCGCCTGACCCTGAAGGCCACCATCAAGCAATAAAACGACGCTTGGATGTTATATTATACATTTTTATTTACTTCCATACGACCACACGCTTACATATATTGAAGTTGCTCAAACACCGAATGTAAATTAGATGGAAATGCAGCGGTTGTCCTTCGCGATGTTGTGCGGGATGCGAACGAGATTGGCGTCCATTGCTGCGCTCCTTTCACCGGGGGCTTCTACCGGCGCCTTACTGGGCGGCACCGCCCGTCTGCTGCTGGTATACCTCGATCGTGTCGCCCTCCTCCATCTCGAGCGTCGTTGGCGTATCGTTCTCGTTGATAGGCTGGCCATCGAAGCGGAAACGGACGACCTGCATCGAAAGCCCGGCCCGGTCGCAGTACGCGTTCATCAGCTTCCGCAGCGGCGTGTGCTTTTTGATCTTGAACTGTACGACGGCGTTGTCCTGTCCCAGGACCTTCAGGTTGATGTGCTCGGATTCGCCTCCCTTGTTGTCCTTCTTGTCGTCGGCCATTGTACGCTTTGGAGATGGTTACCGGACGTGCGTGCGCGGAAAATACGGAATTCAGCGAGAATAATCACTTTTCGCGAGCAAAAACAGCGTCTTCAAGTCGGGGTTGGCGGCGTGTTGTTTG
This sequence comes from Anopheles cracens, assembly GCA_002091845.1. Lineage (NCBI taxonomy): Eukaryota > Metazoa > Arthropoda > Insecta > Diptera > Culicidae > Anopheles > Anopheles cracens. The sequence continues at coordinate 30,697 of KZ071672.1, read as the reverse complement.
TGTATGTGTGTGTGTGTTTGTTTGTGTGTGTGTGAATTTCCGTCGTATTTTTTCTGAAATCAACTAGCAAACTGTCAAAGAGCTGTCAAAAATGTGTGTTTGTTTGTGTGTGTGTGAATTTCCGTCGTATTTTTTCTGAAATCAACTAGCAAACTGTCAAAGAGCTGTCAAAAAACCGTCAAACCGTTCGAACAGTCTCGAGCACGGCTCACCCGGCCTTCATTGTGCGCCGCTTGGTGATCGCGTGACCGTGCAAATAGACGCAGCGTGAAATTTCTCGCTGAGTCTTTTCTCGTTTTCATTCGATTTAAAGTGCATACATAAAAACGGCCATAAGACACTTTGGAGATGGTTACCGGACGTGCGTGCGCGGAAAATACGGAATTCAGCGAGAATAATCACTTTTCGCGAGCAAAAACAGCGTCTTCAAGTCGGGGTTGGCGGCGTGTTGTTTGTGTATGTGTGTGTGTGTTTGTTTGTGTGTGTGTGAATTTCCGTCGTATTTTTTCTGAAATCAACTAGCAAACTGTCAAAGAGCTGTCAAAAAGCCGTCAAACCGTTCGAACAGTCTCGAGCACGGCTCACCCGGCCTTCATTGTGTGCCGCTTGGTGATCGCGTGACCGTGCAAATAGACGCAGCTTGAAATTTCTCGCTGAGTCTTTTCTCGTTTTCATTCGATTTAAAGTGCATACATAAAAACGGCCATAAGAAAAGGGCCGGTTTTTATGTATGCACTTTACATCGCATGACAGCGAGAAATTTCTCAGCGAGAAATTTCGCGCTACGTCTATTTGCACGGTGAGCGACCAAAGAGCGAGCGGACGCGAAAGAGCGAGATGCAAGAAAATGGAATTTCGAACAAACGTCAACAGGAATCGCTGGCGAGATAGATATAATTTTGGAGAGATAAATTTTGGCAATCTGACCGTGCAAATAGACGTAGCGCGAAATTTATCGCTGTCATTCGATGTAAAGTGCGTACATAAAAAACGGCCCTTTTTACGGCCGTTTTTTATGTATGCACTTTACATCAAATGACAGCGAGAACAGTCTCAACGAGAAATTTCGCGCTACGTCTATTTGTACGGTCAGCTTGCTCCGACTGTTTCAACAACTATGTATACACCTTGGGACAGATGAGCGAACCGAGCGCTGTTGGCCGTTCAGCAACCACTGTGCTGCTTGGGTTTTTCAGGGGGATTTTTCAAAACAATCCGCTGTCATGTGGTTCCAAATCGGCACGAAACAACTCACAAGGCAATTTCTTTCCTTTCGTCGCAAGTTTTCGATTCCCCCTAGGCTTCAATGAAATAGTGCAATTTTAGGTCGTAAATAAAGGTAGGCTGCCGAAGCGGACCAGCTGACCGCCACGACACGAAATTCACCCGTCCACTCAACCTCCCACCTTGCGTCTTGCAGGCGATGGCTCCTTCCGCCGCGGGGCCTCCACCGGCCCGTGTGCCGCCCGCATCGACGACATCATCAGCACCACCACCACCGGCAGCAGGTGCGCCACCAGCGACCTTGTCCTCGCCTTCCACCTGGGTCCGGGAGAGCAACCTGCAGTGGTACCACCGGTGGCTGATACGGGTGCTGCAGGCGGGCCCGATACCGCGGCACGTCGCCTTCATCATGGACGGGAACCGGCGGTACGCCCGGAAAGCCAACATTGCCAAAGCGGAGGGCCATTCGGCCGGTTTCGAGAAGCTCTCCGAGACGCTGCAGTGGTGCCTGGAGGTGGGCATCAGCGAGGTGACGGTGTACGCGTTCAGCATCGAGAACTTCAAGCGCACCCAGGACGAGGTGGACACGCTGATGAATCTGGCCCGGGACAAGTTCCAGCGGCTGCTGGCCGAGCGCGACAAGCTGCACGAGCGGGGCATCTGCATCCGCATCATCGGCAACTGGGACCTGCTCGAGCCGGACATACGGCGCAGCATCGCCGAGGCGGTTCTGCTGACGCGCGACAACCGCACCGCCATCCTGAACGTGGCGTTCGCGTACACGTCCCGGGACGAGATCACACATTCCATCCGCACCGTCGCGCAGGCCGTCGGCGATGGCCAGCTGGAGCCGGAGGACGTCAGCGAGGAGTTGCTGACCCGCTGCCTCTACACAAAGTATTCCGCCGAGCCGGATCTGCTGGTGCGCACGTCCGGTGAGGTGCGGTTAAGCGATTTCCTGCTGTGGCAATCGGCGTCGACCGTCATGTACTTCACCGAGACGCTTTGGCCCGAGTTTACCATCTGGCATCTGCTCGGTGCGGTGTTCTACTACCAACGGGTGCGCTGGCAGATGCTGGATGTGCGGAGGGCCCTGGAACAGGGGAGTGAGGGCCCGGCGGCGGTGGACGGGGAATCGGACGCGAGCGGGAAGAGCAAGGAACGCGTCGGACGGTTCCTCGAGTGCGTGGAACGGCTCGAGGAGCGTCTGCTGGTGCGGCTAGCGCGGGGGACGGGTGTCAAGTAAGAGTGTAATCGGCGTGGATGCGTGTGTGCGGGCGAGTCTGTAAGCGTACGGAATTATGTTATTTTTTCCACTAGGTGTTATGTTTAACGAACAATGCTAGAACTATATGCCAATTGCATTCGAAAATACACGAAACAGGCGCAATTACGTTTTACTTTAAATTATGGGGCAGTTTGAGCAAGTCCGAAACCGTACCGCATCCGATTTAATGTTAATCGCCGAACGAATGAACTCATGGTACATTTAATAGGCCCTTATTTAAGTCAAAACACGCCACTAATGCCTCGTGAGTCAATTGGCTTCATGTTTCATTTGCTAAAATGAAAAATTCTAAGAAAATTTCCGACGCTTGTACTGGTTGCATAACTGTTGCTCAATTGAACATACAGCACTGGTTCTGGTGATGAAAGCTTACGAGTAAGCGAGACCATGGGCAGTCTGATTAGGCAAAGAAGGAAAGGTTCTAATCCATTTCCAAAAAGTAAGCCCTCACTCACATCTTATCTGCTGGTTCTCTCAGAGGCACTATCGCTATTGAAAAATCTACTGTAGGGAGAAGCAGAGATTATTGAAGGAAATTGAAAAAAGCGAATAAGCAACGAATTGAACAACGTTAGCAACATGATACCGAACAATCCAACCTCGCGATATGGTTTACCCTAGCGATGACAGAGAGTAAGTAGGCTTCAGAATATTTCATTATTCAGGATATTCTTATGGCCTGCTAAGATGATGAAAGTAGCATCCAAGTGAGCTCTACTGTTATTCGACCCCTTCATCGAGAATTTCGGATTCCAAACCCCCAAAAAAGCCCTTCCCCTAATCGCACCATGGACGTAATTTGTGTTAAACTCGATTTCCACTAGTCGCTTTATTGTAAATCCTTGTCTTCACGGTAATATGGTTGACTGTTCGCTTACACTAGTGCGCCCGCTCTACCCCCGCTGCGGAAGCGGCGCGATCTGGTTTTACCATTCCCTAAGGGACGGTGTGACCCTCCCCCCACCCCCATTCGAGGAGCAGGAGAGTAGCGTACGCAGCTGCTGTTTAAGCCCGTTGCGGCTTAACACGATTTCCTAACACTGATTTCGTCTAGATCGCTGGTGCACACACGTTGTGAGTGTGTGTGTGGATGATGCGGCCAGGAAGCGAACGAGAGATACGCGTGCGGTTGTGGTTGTGTATGTGTATGAGTGTGAGACCGGCAGCGCTGCTAATTATTTCTAAACTTTCACACACTGCGGTAGTACGCGCGCACTCTCTCTCTCATAACTACCTCACTGAGATGCAAGAAAATGGAATTTCGAACAAACGTCAACAGGAATCGCTGGCGAGATAGATATAATTTTGGAGAGATAAATTTTGGCAATCTGACCGTGCAAATAGACGTAGCGCGAAATTTAGCCAGGAAGCGAACGAGAGATACGCGTGCGGTTGTGGTTGTGTATGTGTATGAGTGTGAGACCGGCAGCGCTGCTAATTATTTCTAAACTTTCACACACTGCGGTAGTACGCGCGCACTCTCTCTCTCATAACTACCTCACTATAAATTGTTCCTAGTGTCGTTTGAAACGAAAAGATTGCGATGCGGGAAAAGAAACGAAGGATTTACAGCCGGCGCTTCGGAGTTATTAACATCCTGTATATACGGTCTGGTCTCCTATTGTGTTGCGGTGTCGGAAAAATGAAACGTGGCGAACCGAAAATAGCAGTTCTTCTTAAAAAGAGTAACCTCAACACACTTGGAAATCATCACATCCATGTCTCGTGATTTTTTTTGCGTGTTTCTACCGATACAACTAACGACTAAACACGTTCCGAAACATTCACGAACCTCCCTCGTTCTCTCTCTCCCTCTCTCTCTTCTGACTCGGTGTACAAACTCAGTTCCATTAGTAAAATGAAAAAATAAGCGAGACCATGGGCAGTCTGATTAGGCAAAGAAGGAAAGGTTCTAATCCATTTCCAAAAAGTAAGCCCTCACTCACATCTTATCTGCTGGTTCTCTCAGAGGCACTATCGCTATTGAAAAATCTACTGTAGGGAGAAGCAGAGATTATTGAAGGAAATTGAAAAAAGCGAATAAGCAACGAATTGAACAACGTTAGCAACATGATACCGAACAATCCAACCTCGCGATATGGTTTACCCTAGCGATGACAGAGAGTAAGTAGGCTTCAGAATATTTCATTATTCAGGATATTCTTATGGCCTGCTAAGATGATGAAAGTAGCATCCAAGTGAGCTCTACTGTTATTCGACCCCTTCATCGAGAATTTCGGATTCCAAACCCCCAAAAAAGCCCTTCCCCTAATCGCACCATGGACGTAATTTGTGTTAAACTCGATTTCCACTAGTCGCTTTATTGTAAATCCTTGTCTTCACGGTAATATGGTTGACTGTTCGCTTACACTAGTGCGCCCGCTCTACCCCCGCTGCGGAAGCGGCGCGATCTGGTTTTACCATTCCCTAAGGGACGGTGTGACCCTCCCCCCACCCCCATTCGAGGAGCAGGAGAGTAGCGTACGCAGCTGCTGTTTAAGCCCGTTGCGGCTTAACACGATTTCCTAACACTGATTTCGTCTAGATCGCTGGTGCACACACGTTGTGAGTGTGTGTGTGGATGATGCGGCCAGGAAGCGAACGAGAGATACGCGTGCGGTTGTGGTTGTGTATGTGTATGAGTGTGAGACCGGCAGCGCTGCTAATTATTTCTAAACTTTCACACACTGCGGTAGTACGCGCGCACTCTCTCTCATTACTACCTCACTATAAATTGTTCCTAGTGTCGTTTGAAACGAAAAGATTGCGATGCGGGAAAAGAAACGAAGGATTTACAGCCGGCGCTTCGGAGTTATTAACATCCTGTATATACGGTCTGGTCTCCTATTGTGTTGCGGTGTCGGAAAAATGAAACGTGGCGAACCGAAAATAGCAGTTCTTCTTAAAAAGAGTAACCTCAACACACTTGGAAATCATCACATCCATGTCTCGTGATTTTTTTTGCGTGTTTCTACCGATACAACTAACGACTAAACACGTTCCGAAACATTCACGAACCTCCCTCGTTCTCTCTCTCCCTCTCTCTCTTCTGACTCGGTGTACAAACTCAGTTCCATTAGTAAAATGAAAAAAAACATACGAATTACGAATAGTATACGAATGACTATGCTTTTAAAGGTAGTAAGGTAAATTAGTTTGAATGGGATGCGTCGGCCACCTGTCGGCGTTGCGTGCTGTTTTTTTTATACAGGAGAAAGGTAATGTGGGACACATATTCGAGCGGGGGGATTGGCTTCCTTTCCTGCAAGATGACACAGTTCCCCTAACCATCCTGGGTGGGAATCTTGCACCACCCACCGGTGAACCGCATACGTTCCCGAAATTATGAACCGTTTCTGCTTCATTCTCTTTAACATATATATACGCATATAATATACTCTATATCACGTGTGTAAGGCGCGACATCAATATGGTCGCGCGCGCGCTCTCTTGCTCTCATTCTGCTGGATGATGATGCCTTTATGCGACGGTGGTGGGTGGGTCGGATTGTGTGGAAGGGCCGGAAGGGATCGGGACTTTGTTCATCCGGTTCCACGAGTGGCTAAAATTGCCCTCACCAAACCTCACACAGACACTACCCCGCACCTAATTGTGGGAAAACAACACACACACACGCACACGCACCACCATCCATCACAGTGCTCCTTCTTTTCAACTTTCCCGCTCTCTTAGTCTATTTACACAATATGACTATCGTTGCCATTGCCGTCGTGCTTGCGATACCGGTTGCGGTGTGACCCGCTGTCGCCACCTCGGCGGCTGTTGCTGGCGCTGCTGCCACCGGCCGTGGAAGGTTCGGTCCGTGCGCCCCCGCTTGTGGACGGCATCACGCTCGGCGCCGACCGGAACTGCCGTTGCCTTCTTTGGTAGCGACGCACCGCATCGAACAGATTGTCGTCGGTCGAGTCGACCGCGTCGTGGAACGAGCCGGACAGGTGCACGTTGAGGATGTTGTTGCCGGTGTCGATGAGCGCAGCGTCGGCGGCAGTGGCGGCGGCGGTGGTGGTTGTGATGGATGGTGCTGGAACCGAAGACGACGGTGGTTCGCGTGGGTGGTTCGCGACGGAAGTCTGACCACTTTCGCCCGCGTTCGTGGCTGCTGATCGCCACGGTAAAAAGCTGCAACAATGGGAACATACGCATTGAATTAGAAACGCACCGAAGGGTCCCAGTCAGTATAAAGCTTAAGCTACAGAGTTAATAAAAAAGCTCTATATTTATTAAGTTTAAGCTAAAAAGAATACTCTGTAGAGTCCATGACAAAACCATTGTTCCAAATTGTCATTTGCCGAATTGTCAGTCTGTTTATCGCCACCGGTCGGCCAGGACATGGCTAACCCAAAACCTTCAGTATAACTTCAGAAAACTTCAGTGCAGTAAATAAAACCCATATACATAATTCCGGCCGCCGTAATTCAGCCGTGTTTACAACTCTTAATATAGATATTATGTCCATTTACAGCATATCAAAGTACATTGAAAGATAGTTGTTGCGTAGTAGTCCGCATGTTTATGCGGATGTGTAATACATAACACACGAGTCGAACATTTAGAGCAACATCAATTAGAGCTCATACGTTAAGAAGAAGTGATGCATTTAACATTGTCGTTTGTGAATAATCAAGAGAAAATTTGTCTCCTCGCACCATCTAGTACATACCTCTGCAAATAACTAACAAAGGATACAGACGTATTGTCACCGATAGGTCTGTACGGTGATTCGTTCGCGGCTTGCTGCTGGTTCTGCTGTTCCTGTTGCTGCTGTGTGGAGCCAGTGCCAGCGCCGCCACGCAGCAGCCAACGCGCGCTCGGTACGTTTCGATCATCCAGCAGCTCATCGTCATCGTCCGAGGAAGGAACACTGACCATGACGCTGTCAGCAGCGGCCCCAGCAGCAGCGGCAACAGCCGCGTTCTGTTGCACCCGGTCGCGCTGCGGTGAGTTGCTCTGCAGCGATGCCCCATTCGCCGCCACTGAAGCAGCACCCGCTGCCGAAGTGGGACTGGAA
>KZ071669.1:117079-139783 GCA_002091845.1 Anopheles cracens | reverse complement strand
ACATCCCGATTATAAGTACCGGCCACGGAGAAAACCGAAACCACTTGTCAAGTCGCCAACACCAACCGGGCAGGGGCTTGCGAACGCGAACGGTTCCTCGTCGGCAAAGGAAGCGGCTCCTCAATCGCAGTCCCCGGTCGGCAAGACGTCCTTCAGTCCCACTCAGCTGACGACCCCCGTTGGCCTGCCGCCCGGCATCTTCCCGTCCTACCACTTCGCCTACGATCTGCATCAGAAGGCGTTCTGGAACCTGTACGGGCCGCATCTGCTGTCTACCGTCGTACCGTCCGCGTATGCCGTGCCTCCACACGCGGCCCTCCCGCTGTCGTACATCAAGCCCCCCAAAACCTCCCCACCATCACCCATCGCGCCTCCCTCGCCCATACAGTCCAGCAACGTCATCTGACCTACGCCACTGCGCTACAGCGCCGAGCATAACGTTTAGATTAGTCGCCCGAAATCTGCTCTGAGACACGCCGTTTGTACTAGATTTTTCAACGAATCCAACCGTTTTCGTTTCTTTCAAAAGAACGTTCTACATAGAGCTACTTACACTCATCTCAAGCTTCTGCAAGATGCCATGTAAGCATCACACAAATGGTTTCATCGCAAAATTCAGTTTAACTCAGAAGAAAAGATCTAATACCGGCATGAATACACCATTTCGCAAAAGGTTAAAAACATATTTATTGATTCAATAGCCACCACCCGTATTCTCATCAAATTTTCCTTCCCCAACAATCAATCATTGTCTATCTTTGGAATCTTTCTTGATGGTAGTGTTTATTTTACATCGTAAAGGTAGCATAATTATCTAGACTAAATGGTCCCATGGCGATCACGTGTAAAGTAAAAGTATAAGATTGCTGCAGCATAACTGTGCGTGCCATCAGAAAGCTACGGTGACTCTAGAGGACTGAACATTTTAATGGCATTTTTGTAAGCAACTATGCTTCTCGACGGTGTTAATAGCGTAAGGAAACTGTGACATGTCGTTTATCTATATGTGTTTAGAGTAAATACGCTAGAGAGCAACAGCTTGCTGTTCGTATCAAACACGAAATCCGATGGGTTGAAGGTGGAAGAGAAAACCCATTATTCCCGCACCGGACAGCCGTTTCGAGTACTAAAAAGTACACGATTGTTTTGCAGCAACAATGAAATGGTAAATGAAGCAGTGAAATGACTAACGCTCGAACAAAGGTAACAACAGCAAACCGAGAAGAGAAAAAAAAACAGCGAGAGGTGCGAACTCTTCCCTCCGCGAGCGCCCAACGTAATATACATTTTAAACAAAATGATAACGGATTGTGTACATTGTGATAAGTACAGCTGGAAAAGCCCGTAGCCGAACGAAACCATATCAGCGAGAGAAAGCAAATACATAGTGACCGCATTTACGTTCGTGGGGAGGCGCAGAGGGACAGCAACTATTCAGCACACATAAGAAGAAGAGGAGAAAAAACACACGGCTAAACGTCAACGACGGCGACGACGAAGATGGGCACTGCAACGGTTTGCACAGTCACGGTCTCATGTATGTTTGGTTTAGTTTATTTGTTAATACATCTTTTCCTTGCAAGAGTGCATTAGGTCGCTCGTATTATTTATGCCAGTGCCAATCCCAGTGAACTTAAAATTAAACCTTACAAACGCATTGGATGCACCGGGGTGAAGTGTGTCGATGTGCATCGGAAGGATAAATCAAAATTGTTACTTTTATTATTAGTTAACGGAAGATTGTACATTTTAAGTGAGAAACAAGACACGTACGACGTGTTGTGAGCTGCTGCTGCGGTAGCGAAAAAGCGCCACAACCGTCGCATTCACTTGTTTCTGCGGCTCTCTTGTCGATGGTTAGTGTCATACACTACAATAAAGACAATTTTAAGAAAACCGGTACGTTCATTTCGTCTGTGTTTTGTACTTACAAAGAGTGGAAATATATTGCAGATGCTAGACAAAAATAAAATTGTAGCTCAAAACCAATTCTTTTTATATTTAATTTTCATTTATGTTATCTCTTTTCGTCCTTCGTTGAATCGTTGAAGTCAAACGCACAAAAGAAAATAATTTAAAACATGCAATACAAAACTGAAAGTTATGGAAAACGTGAATGTGGTGTGCAAAGAACATCTTCATTGCGATAGATGTATTACTTAACGATGAATAAATTTGAGTTTATTTAATTGCTCTTATGACTCTACGTAAATTAAACAAATCTTTTTTTTTTGTTAATTTTACTTGTTGTATTGAAAAAACTTCATTCGTCTTTCTTCATTTTAGTTTCCTTCGTTTTAGTTTTTAAACGTTGCTACCGTCAAATTTTCACAACAAATGAGAAAGCTTTTTTTGAACTCCACGCGACAAAGCAACGGCGCTCCTCGAGCACGGAATCAAAAGTTCTTTCATCAATTGTTGCTTTCACTCATTGTCGTGCGTACAATAGACGGTTGGGCAGGTTTTTCAGTTTCGCACACAACTCGCACCGCCGCCATTTCACCGGATGACCATCATTTGCTTTGTTACCGTCGAGGACGTGACCGGCGTGTCGAAAAGGACACCGAAGTCATAACCCTTCCGAATGCACGATAACACTCATTGTGTCGTGGGCGATGTAAAAGGACCTTTTTCCCGCCACTGGCTGCGGATTGCGTATGTCGAACGGCACCATTTTTAGTCATTGTGTCGTGGGCGATGTAAAAGGACCTTTTTCCCGCCACTGGCTGCGGATTGCGTATGTCGAACGGCACCATTTTTAGTCATAAACAATCTACCACCATCCCGAGCAGCATCCAGCACCGTGCAGGGGAGTTTTTCGCGCCCAACACGGCCGGCATGTAAATAACAAAGCGAATTTAAATATAAAAAATCAATCAAAACCTCACTCGAGATCACCACCAGGGACCAAGAGGGTTGACGTTCTTTTATTAACACTCATTGTTATCCGTTTGCGAACGTGCGAGTTAAGCTCGTCCGTGGACAGGTGCTAGCGGTGCTGGATGCGTGTGTTGACTCTTAATGCACACGACCCGATGACAATGGGAAAGGAGCACAGCGAAGCGACAGCGTAGCGTGAAGGGCGCGCAGCGAGTTGGAAAAGAATAGCCCATTTTTGGCCCACTTCCGGTTGCCAAATGATAACGGAAACGTCACCCAGCTAACGACTGGCTCGCTAGATGGAGTGCGCTGCGCAGATTTGGGAGCGTTCCTCACATCGGCACGCGAAGCGGCATTCAAATCACGTATCATGGCGCGAACTAGAACCTCTCAGGCACCTGTGCCTTGTCCAAAAAACATCTCTGCGCTCAGCTACCGCTCAACTCGGTATATCGGTTTTTGTACCAACAAATTTTACAGACAAAAAATAGCGAACCGAAATATAAATATTCCCACTCTATTCCGGGTGCACACGGTAAGTCATCTCTTGGAACAGTTTAAATAAATTCAACCACTCCAAACCGAATTTGTTGAAATTAATTTCTTGCATTAGGGGCTGAGCGGTAGCATACTCTTCCTTTCGTGGCTTATTACGCGCCTTGCCAAAGGGAAAGAAGGAGACGAATTGAAAGAAAAACCTGACTTAGGGTGCTCCGCACAGTGGGTTGTGCGGCTTTCAGGATCATTCATAGAATTATTGTTTCGTTTATTGGTTTGTTGAATAATATTGTATCGTAAAAAAATATTTTCACGTGTGCTACAAGGCGAATAATGCTGCTCGTTCTGAGGTATCGACATAAGTTGATCGGAATGAAAATGTTAATAAAATAAAAGTGATGACAAATCATTGGAATAGCATAATCATGATTTTATATTCTTATAATTAAACGTTACTTAAAAAATATAAGGCAACTTTAAAGAAATAGAAAAACGTAATTGCAAGTTAATACATGTCACAAATTACATAATGTTATCATAACATTCCAAAAAGACTGGAATTTAAGATAAAATAACATCGAGCGATCTTTTTTCGAGCAAAAGCAGGAATCTCAACCATTGACAATTAGTTATTTGTATTTCTTATTGGTAAGCTATAAAAACACATGCATTTTATATGACTTTATATGATGAAATCAAATTTAAAATTATCTTATTGTTGTCTTCAACTTTTCCGAAGCATGCATTGCAAACAAGTTTGCATTGTTCAATCAAACTGAACAGACGGTTTTTATGCCTTTGCATAATATTTGCAGGGTTATATTGGTGATACATCGTTTCGTATTTTGTGAAAACAGGTACATTTATATTAAATGTATCTTGAAACTACTGTATCCAATATCTATGTAAGGATGCATCTTGAAAGTCTGAGATAGCTCGTAATATAAACTGAAGAACTGTTTAATTTAAAAACACTATTTGAAGAACAATGATTCTCCAATTACATTTCCAAATAAAAAGTGATTGATAACTGTTGGTTATGTAAATAAATTTTAATAAGTTCTTTTATTCGTAATGATAAAGTTTCAAATGCCAAATCAATGAACGTGTTTAAATCAATGTATAAAAAAATAAAAAAATATTGCAATTCCAATCCGTTTTAACTAATATCTTGCCACGTGCAAAATATTCTTCAAAATGAAAAAAATATTTTGACCATTTATACGCAGCACAGTGCACATTAAAATAATAGACTGATCTGAAAATTCCGCTTTGGCAAAGGGTGACCCTGTGAAGTGAAAAATAAATAAGAAATTATTACTCCGGCGGTGCGGTGCGTTTATCTATCCCTTGGTTTTTCCACCGCGATAGCTCACCCCTCGGTAAAGGTTCTGCCATGGTACTCCGGCGGTGCGGTGCGTTTATCTATCCCTTGGTTTTTCCACCGCGATAGCTCACCCCTCGGTAAAGGTTCTGCCATGGTCGGCGGTGCCACGAGCCATCGCCGCATGACATCAACACCACAACCGTTTACCGATGGAAATCAACCGAGCAAATTGTTGTTGTTCACACCGTGTGCGTACGCGCACGGGTTTCTTCGTGCAAACAGGGCCCCGGGCGTGAGAGCCAGGGACCGCCCCGAAAAACCACCCTTGCCCGAGGAGAGGCGGCCACTCACTCCCACTGTCTGCTGGTGTTGCCCGTGCGCAAGGATACGGCTACGGCTTTATCTGAAATCTGAGCAAAAGTTTGGCTACCAATTCGCTCCCTCACCGACCAGGGACCAGGGAGTGTGAAGAATCAACTAGCCGCGGCTGATCGTTGAGCCGTGGTTGAACAATCAAACGGTAATCACTTGATGCGAACGCGCGTTTTGCGTTTGACGCTCGGTTAGGGGTTGATGAAGTTGTTCCATAATGGGAAGGGAAGGCTGAGGCAACCCTTAATGGGCGGAAAAGTGAAACAAATGAAGTGCATCGAAAGTGAAGTGATGTTTCTTATCGTTTGTTTAGTGTTTGCACGAAGCATCAGCAGGAGATAAGGAGGTGTATGCCACACAAAAAAACAATTTATTGATTTTTTAAATAATATATTATAATGTACAAAAACCATATCTATTATTACCTTTTAACGTACTTTTTTTTCGTGCACCATCTTAGACCCCATTTGTGTGATTGTTCGCTTCAATCGTAATAATTGCACCCAGCTTTTCACACTTTTGCATTGGGCCAACAACACCGGCTCGCCTATTCAGAAGCCACGCTTCATAAGCTGTTTGGTGCTATTCAGCGAAAAGAATACAAACGAACAAACAAGCATTAAATCATAATAAGCTTCTTTTGTACCTAATTAAGTTTCCCAACTGAAGATGCCGTCCGACGTTTAAGATTTGGTGAAAACTCCCCTTCCTTTCCAGTGTCCTCTCACGCCCCTCGGAGAAAAATATCCCGCCCGAGCGGACCGAAGCATTTTGCTTGAAAACTCCCCTTCCTTTCCAGTGTCCTCTCACGCCCCTCGGAGAAAAATATCCCGCCCGAGCGGACCGAAGCATTTTGCTAGCGAAAACATAAAAAGAAGCACCAGCACAGAAGACAAACGGCAGCCAACGGCAGCGGAGGCGGCGGAAGATTGAGCTATAAAAACGGTATCAGCGATAATGAAGCAATTTTCCGGGATCGTCTTTTCTTCGCCGTGGCCACTGCCAAAGGGATCGGGCCGCTGCGGAAAAGTTACGAAAAAGCGCCTTTTGCTGGCAGCCTTTTGAAAGACCGACATTATGATGGCAGCGCCACAAAGGAGCAGGTCAGAGGTGCGCTGCCAGGCTGAACCGGGGCCGAAGGAAGATCGTTTTAGATTTCGGTCAAAGCTGCTTGTAAGAATGAGCAGGATGTTAGATTATTTCACAGATTACTTCTTTGTCACGAACCGGCACGGGCGAAAAGTTTTTACACACTTAAACGGGATTTTCGGTAGAAGAAAACCCGCCACATACACAGACGCATAAACACACAAACACGAGCACACGAAGAAGCGATTTCAAATTTCAAATTCGTAGTAAATTGACGAATGCGAATCTTAGCAGAGAGCTAACACGCGGCGTACATCGCACGTCGAGTGAATGATGGCTCATTTGCAGCTGAATCCAACCTAATTCCCCGTGAAGCAATTATCCAGTGAAACATTATTTTTTTGCTGCACGATCTGTTCAAGTAGCGCGTCTGACTGGATGTAGCCAGCCAGTCAGGTTCATTAACTTGGTTTAGCCCGCTGCTGTCTGCAGAGTGCGTACGCAACGGGAATTGAGTTAGAATAATTTGATAACCACAAAAGTAGTAAAAGTAAATTGTCACAAATGTACAATCGGTACAACAGTTAGGACGATCGATGAAGGGCCCGGTGTTGTCATTATTCTCGTCAGCCGCAGAGCTAATAATATATTCGTTTCATGTTTGAAATTTGATGCATTTTAAGCACGTAAAAGACATTGTTACATCTTTATTGTCCACACCATTGTGTTTTGTGCCAACCCTTAACAAAAGTTGAATGTTTGTATGATGTATTCAATCATCCTAGGGCATCAGCAATCTAGCACAACCTATCGGCTTTCTAGTGAACTACGTTCGCTCATGATACTTCCATCATACGTACACAGACGATAAGAATCGCCTTATTTCCGGCTAGCCATGTTTTATCGTGTCAAACGGACCTTCCGAAAAATGCTTCCTAGCATAGCGAAACTTGATATTCTGTGTCGTGCTATAACTATAACACGCACATGACATAACAAGATTACGATGCGAAACAATTGGTTTTACTAGCAAGCTTTATTATTTTGGAAACGAATGTACCAGAAGCACGAACGTTTCATTTTAAAAACATTACTTCTACTGAATACAGAAATATAAAACAAAAATGTTCACCTGAAATGCTCAGATAACATTATACTTACCCTTAGATGGTGCTTTTTGCAGGAAGAGTATTTTATCCGAACAAGAAACTGTAAAATTAGTATACATGCTGAATCTGAAATGAAGCTACATATCAGTAGACATCGATTGGGTATATTTGTAGAGGAAAACAAAACGAATGAAACAAGTGCCGACTTTTTGCACTAAGTACTAAGTATAAGTCTTCTATTGTCACCTAGACCAGGGCTGAAAAGTTTTAATATTTGTTAACAATATACTGAATTGAAATGACATAGTGTTGCTACCAAATCATGAGTTCGTTTTATTGCGGCGTCAGTCGCCGAGCATGATAACATGAGCTAAAAATAATCATTTAATATAGAATGTGTTCCAAAGATAACTGCACAAATTACATTTCGTAAGGCTTAGTTTTTATTGTTCTGTTCGGCCGTCCTACCGATTCATCACTATGTCTCCGGGTGCAGCAAACATAATCAGCCGCAAAATGGTTCGTGTGCGGAACGAAGAGAAAAACAAGAACTACCATAAAAGCAAGCAGTTTTCTTATTGATAAGCATAGCAAACACGGAACAAGCCTATCAACGTACCTGCGAACGCACAAAGGCAGAGCTCTCTCTGTTTATGCTGCTATTTGTTTTGTTCGAAACGATAACGGTTTTATGGTTTACGATCGGCTTGAATGGAACCCATTGATTCGGTGGGTTTGGTCTTGAGCGAACCGCTGGCGGGTTTCTTGTTCTGAGGAACGGTTGTGCGTTTTTTCTTCATGTTTCATCGAATAATAATATTTCTATCAAGCTGTTAAACCGTTGAGAAAATAATTGTAAATATTGCGACGTTACTTCACAGCTGCAAATGATAAGAGCGTTGATATAAATATGATAATTTCCCACTAATTGCCGCGTAATCCACGTAGCCTTTTACACTAAAGTAAAACCAACACAACTGCTGTCTTCCGGATGTAGCGCATGGTAATCCAGATCGCGAAAGAACACTGCATTGATTTTTAGCACTTGAAAAATGAGACATGTATCTTGCACCAAGAGTGGTGTATCGTTGAAGTTTCTCTTGCAGACTCTAGGCACGGGTTTAACCGGTTGTCTAGGGAAGAAATATTATTTGCATATCTTCCCTTCGCCCTTGTGTAAAATAGATTCTTCCTGTCAGCACTCTTGCGCTCCCTGCTAGGGGATGAGAGCGTAACAGAGCTGCCACCGGAAAGCGCTGCACAAGTACCACTGTTTTACCATGAATTCTAGCGGAATGCATTGCTTCCGCCGTACTTGTGCAAGTTGCTGAGCTAAAGTGGCACCACTTCGGGCGGAAACACTACGTTAGCGTTGCGGAATGTCGAAACTTTCGCTCGCGTAATTTATCTTCGCCGCCGCAAACATCCGGAAAAAGCGCGCATTTTTGGCGGTTAGTTTGTTTGGAAAATTATTCCCAATTGCTTTGCAAATTTGAACGTAACCCTTCTCGATTATGCACAGCACCATTCAAACTCGCGTGAAAGGCGCTGCTGTAGCGCTAATGTTCAGTGTTTAACAGCATGTTGATTACTGTGTTAACAAAATAGAGCCCTATGTTGTAGCGACGAAGTTGTTGAGAATGTATTTCAATCTTATTTATAATTTATTTATGCTGTATTTTGTTATGCTGCTGTAGCGCTAATGTTCAGTGTTTAACAGCAATTTGATTACTGTGTTAACAAAATAGAGCACTATGTTGTAGCGACGAAGTTGTTGAGAATGTATGTCAATCTTATTTATAATTTATTTATGCTGTATTTTGTTATGCTGTAAGTGTAATAAAACAAACATCAATATCTTTCTCTTAAACTCTCTACAATCATAGAGCCAAATATCAACGATTAAGTCAAGGTTCAATATTCAACTATCAACGCTCCATTGGTAATAAATTGCATGTGTTCTTAAATTCCTTCTTGTTCTAAATACGTAAACAGCGAAACTTGTTAAGCAAACAGACGAAGTGATCCAATTTTTCCCAAGCATTATTTGAACTCTCAAATTATTCTGACTATTCCCATAGTTGGCTCTACGACTCCGAGCTAAACGGTTGTGTTTTTTATTTTCTCTCGATACACTGAACCATCATGGCGAAGATAAGAGAGAAGACATTCAAGCTTCTGTACGAAGGTCTCCCGAAGCGCCCCACGCGTAGTGAAGTTATCGACTTCATTGTCGATAAGCTTAACGCCGGTGAATTCGTGACACGAATTCACATGTGCTTCAAACGGTCCATAAAAGACCATCCTGACTGGTACTGGCGGACCTTGAACATTACAACACTCAGCACCCAACGCGTCGGGTGTAGGGAGTTATTTTTCTCATTTTATCGGTACGTGTTTCATTTCCGGTCGTTGTTGCGCAGGGTGAGTAGATGCATGTGGGCCAGCTTCGTGCAACGACAGGTTGTCGTTTAATGTTGGTTGCTATATTTTTGTTCGCTTTTTATTGTGATTGTGGTTGCGACATTAAATAAAAAGTGTTTTTGTTTCAGCTTTTGCACAAAAAATTCATAAAAAACAATTTATGGACAAAACACTTGAGTAATAGACAACAACATATCTATAGTACATAGAAATGCTATGACATCAACGTAATAAGCATCTATAACAAGAAATCATAAGTTCAATTTAAAATTCAATAATGCAATTGTGCCATTGAGATCGATGACTTGAAAATCTGTGTTTTTATCATTTTCGCTAAACGAAATACAAAACTTGGTTCAGGACGCATAAGATTCCCGAATCGACAACATTTTCCCGGCGAGTCAAGCGTTTTGCCGAAGCTTTCCAATCACATTTTTGCCACAATCTAATTTATCGAACCTTATAATGAACACGTTGACGAAACACGTTGACGACCGATATCCGTGCTTAATCAGGTAAAAAATTGTTCCCTAATTTTTCTGAACGCTTATGAAAAACTACGCTTCCGTGTGGCGCGATCAAGCTTTCCCTGGGTTACACTCGAGAAACTCATTTACTGCGAAAGAACCGAGCAGCAGAATAATTTTCACATCGTACGACAAGAAGGATGGCTCAACTTGCTTCGACTAATGCGTCTGCCAGCTTTCGCATTGGAGCTTATGATTGATTTTCAATTGAAGCTGATAAAATTTTGTCTGGTTTGTTCGCATGATTTATCAATTGATCTCACCGATGAGATAATAATTTAGTTTTATGATTTGCGATTCGACACGTTACAAACCAATACAATGATGAATGATATTAGTGTATTAGTTGTGGAAAAAATGAAGAATATTAAAGTTAATTTAAAGGATGGAAAATGCTTTTCGCAACGAAAATCGAAATGCTTGTGTGTAAGTAATATAAAGGTTCTAACACACAAAGCTCTTCAAGAATGCCAAAAGAAGCATGTGGAACTTGTAAGAATTAGCGCACACACCTAAAGGCTTCGGTATCGATTCAAATTCCAGCATTTTTCCCCCATTGTATTCCGAAATCCCTTCCGACATGTATATTCACGACATGTACTCTTTCGTGTGAAATCGGGCAACCGCTTTGTGATAAATAGAAATAAGAATTGTCACAGTGAAATGCTCTTGCATCGTATCGCAGTAATGTATGGTACGGCAGGACACTTTTTTTGTGTAATCGATTCTGGCAAAAAAGGAGACAGAAACTGACTTGAGAAGACTTGAAAAGAGAGTTGAGCCGGGGGAAAATATTCGCGCCAGCAAACCATACAATAACGATCAGGAATATGGCACGATTTATATTTATTTTTTAACGTTACGAAAGAATGCCTTTAAAAAGCTGTGTTGCATGTTACATTGAGAAGATACAAAGAAAGAGAGGATTATGCTTTTCTATTGAGTAGAATTTGAGTAAAGCTTTTTTTTACGTTTGATTAATCTAACTGAGGAAAGAAACGCTAGCAAACAATTGAAGATGTTCTACTACTAACGCCCCGATAAGCGATGAAAATAAAAAAGTTCCTTCCACAGCGGCACTAAGAAAAAGCGAAGCAGCAGCACAAGTCTGAAACATTAGCTGAAAATGAAACCACATCCCCGAGCGAGCCCGAGCGAGCTGGGTTCTTATCCACGATACTGTCAATTTGCTTGTGGCCTTTTCGCGCCAGCCACTTTGACACGAAAAAAGGGCACCCTACCGGCTCCGTGGAGCCAATGAAAGGAGCCATTATGTTGGCCGGAGCTTCCTTTCTTCCTGTCTTTGTGTTCGGCACATAATGGCGCACTGAAGGCGTACAAAACGTTAACGATGTTATCGCGGATATATATCTTTCCTTTTTCACGCTCTTTCCGCCTGCAACGTGTCCCCGCCGTTCCGTGAGTTTTTTTTGCTTCCATCCGGTCGGTCTGGTGGTTGAGTTCTAATGCAACCCAATCTTCGCACGGGTTCCTTTCTTTTCGGTTTCTCATTTATTGCTCACCAATCTTGGCTGCTTTTCTCGGTGCGTTGCGTTTGTCTTTTCTTTTTCGGTGTGCTGTGCTTCAAACGGTCCATAAAAGACCATCCTGACTGGTACTGGCGGACCTTGAACATTACAACACTCAGCACCCAACGCGTCGGGTGTAGGGAGTTATTTTTCTCATTTTATCGGTACGTGTTTCATTTCCGGTCGTTGTTGCGCAGGGTGAGTAGATGCATGTGGGCCAGCTTCGTGCAACGACAGGTTGTCGTTTAATGTTGGTTGCTATATTTTTGTTCGCTTTTTATTGTGATTGTGGTTGCGACATTAAATAAAAAGTGTTTTTGTTTCAGCTTTTGCACAAAAAATTCAGAAAAACAATTTATGGACAAAACACTTGAGTAATAGACAACAACATATCTATAGTACATAGAAATGCTATGACATCAACGTAATAAGCATCTATAACAAGAAATCATAAGTTCAATTTAAAATTCAATAATGCAATTGTGCCATTGAGATCGATGACTTGAAAATCTGTGTTTTTATCATTTTCGCTCAACGAAATACAAAACTTAGTTCAGGGCGCATAAGATTCCCGAATCGACAACATTTTCCCGGCGAGTCAAGCGCTTTGCCGAAGCTTTCCAATCACATTTTTGCCACAATCTAATTTATCAAACCTTATAATGAAAGGACTCGAAAACACGTTGACGACCGATATCCGTGCTTAATCAGGTAAAAAATTGTTCCCTAATTTTCCTAAACGCTTATGAAAAACTACGCTTCCGTGTGGCGCGATCAAGCTTTCCCTGGGTTACACTCGAGAAACTCATTTACTGCGAAAGAACCGAGCAGCAGAATAATTTTCACATCGTACGACAAGAAGGATGGCTCAACTTGCTTCGACTAATGCGTCTGCCAGCTTTCGCATTGGAGCTTATGATTGATTTTCAATTGAAGGTGATAAAATTTTGTCTGGTTTGTTCGCATGATTTATCAATTGATCTCACCGATGAGATAATAATTTAGTTTTATGTTTTGCGATTCGACACGTTACAAACCAATACAATGATGAATGATATTAGTGTATTAGTTGTGGAAAAAATGAAGAATATTAAAGTTAATTTAAAGGATGGAAAATGCTTTTCGCAACGAAAATCGTAATGCTTGTGTGTAAGTAATATAAAGGTTCTAACACACAAAGCTCTTCAAGAATGCCAAAAGAAGCATGTGGAACTTGTAAGAATTAGCGCACACACCTAAAGGCTTCGGTATCGATTCAAATTCCAGCATTTTTCCCCCATTGTATTCCGAAATCCCTTCCGACATGTATATTCACGACATGTACTCTTTCGTGTGAAATCGGGCAACCGCTTTGTGATAAATAGAAATAAGAATTGTCACAGTGAAATGCTCTTGCATCGTATCGCAGTAATGTATGGTACGGCAGGACACTTTTTTGTGTAATCGATTCTGGCAAAAAAGGAGACAGAAACTGACTTGAGAAGACTTGAAAAGAGAGTTGAGCCGGGGGAAAATATTCGCGCCAGCAAACCATACAATAACGATCAGGAATATGGCACGATTTATATTTATTTTTTAACGTTACGAAAGAATGCCTTTAAAAAGCTGTGTTGTATGTTACATTGAGAAGATACAAAGAAAGAGAGGATTATGCTTTTCTATTGAGTAGAATTTGAGTAAAGCTTTTTTTTACGTTTGATTAATCTAACTGAGGAAAGAAACGCTAGCAAACAATTGTGCAAATATTCATTCAGAGGCTTAAAATAAATACCATTAGTCATTGCATGAAAAGTTTTATCAATTTTTAGTTCAACTTCAGTAGCTAATTTCAACATAATTGTTCCAAACGAAGTAATTACACAAAATCATTTAGTAGTACTCGTACATAACCATATTCAGAGCAACAATTATTACAAATTGTTATTACAAATTATTACAAATTGTATTTATAAATAAACAAATAAATAATAAATTCAGTTGAAGTTTTTTTGTGTAATCGATTCTGGCAAAAAAGGAGACAGAAACTGACTTGAGAAGACTTGAAAAGAGAGTTGAGCCGGGGGAAAATATTCGCGCCAGCAAACCATACAATAACGATCAGGAATATGGCACGATTTATATTTATTTTTTAACGTTACGAAAGAATGCCTTTAAAAAGCTGTGTTGCATGTTACATTGAGAAGATACAAAGAAAGAGAGGATTATGCTTTTCTATTGAGTAGAATTTGAGTAAAGCTTTTTTTTACGTTTGATTAATCTAACTGAGGAAAGAAACGCTAGCAAACAATTGTGCAAATATTCATTCAGAGGCTTAAAATAAATACCATTAGTCATTGCATGAAAAGTTTTATCAATTTTTAGTTCAACTTCAGTAGCTAATTTCAACATAATTGTTCCAAACGAAGTAATTACACAAAATCATTTAGTAGTACTCGTACATAACCATATTCAGAGCAACAATTATTACAAATTGTTATTACAAATTATTACAAATTGTATTTATAAATAAATAAATAAATAATAAATTCAGTTGAAGTTGTTTTACATGAAGTAAATGCCATCCTAAAGGCAAATAACACTCACATTCATTTGCTCTTGCAGCTTTTCCATCGCTCGCTTGTATTCAAATCATCACTGCTGTCATCGTTTTACCCTATCCAAACAAGGGTGGCTTCCTGAGGCAGTTTCTACGGAATTTTCCATTTGTGTCGATTCTACGCTCAATTACCTTTATCACACCTTTTTAAACAGTAGAATGACTATTATAGTAATTTTCAATATAGGAAATATGATTATCATTGTTACCGAAGCGTGATCTCGACTTGCCTGTTCCCGGTGCTCTATGTTCTAGGTGCTACTCGACGAAGGTACGCTACAATGGAGCGTTGGTCGCAGCGGATGCAACGAGCTTCTCGTCTATGTACTCACAAGGCTATGTATTCACATGGCCTGAGGCATTCGTGTCGTTGTTTCTCGTTTGCATTTGCTAGCTGCTGCCATATCTGCTTCAGTATAGCAGCATGAAGAACTCCAGCCATCGGGAATCCCGGGAACCCGATACTGTGGGGTTCTTTTATTTATAGTATACTAGAGCCAACAACTGTTATAACGGAATTCTAGGAACAGCCCAGATAGTACTTTATGATGTGTAGACCGAATTGAATAACTTTATCAGTTATTAAGTAATTTACAGATTTGAAACTTCGTTATTTAACGATAGATTGGTATTAAATGCCGAGATGTTAAGGTCAGAATTTAGGAAGATTGATATAAGGGAGGAATTGAGAAAGATGGATAATGGTGTTTATAAGATATGTAGGTCTGCTTACGTCTGAGAACAGTGGCTTAAATATGAATGTGGCACTAAGTTATCAGAATTAATAATCATTACACATTAATTAAACTAGAGGCATATACATACACATGAGCCGATTGACCTATACGAAAAACGTCAAGCAGGCAAGTTATCGTTGGGTTGGTATGGAAATAGGTCTAAATATTCTCATATAAAAGTGAAACAGTTAATGTGAAGTACAGGAGAAGACGGCGAACTTTCCCATTACATTATATAACCGGAAAACTGCAATTGCAATTAAGAATATTCGGTTAGGCTGACCGTAAGTGTCCAAATAAAGTTCAGCTATATAGAAATATATTTTCTAGATTTGAGATAGATTTCAAATTATGGCGATCGAACAATAGTATTTTGAAACATCGGACATCAAAACACAACTAATTCTAATATAACAACTACACAAACATTTAAATTAATATGACTTTTCTCCATACCCGTGAAAATGTACGAGAGGTATACAAATTGAATCATGACAGCATGTTTCCCTACGCAGCGGTCGTCAATAAAACAACTAAGCTGAACAGTAAAAAACACGTGTAATCGCATTCGAATACCTATGAAATGTCAACCCGCAAGCCGCGCTTGAAGTAAAATAGAGGGGGGAAAATTGAAATTGTTCCAAACAACTTTTTCCTCCCTTTCGTCAAATCAAATTGTTCGTATGTTTGATCCATGATGGATGGTGTCAGATCAACAGAAGCCGATGAAAAATAAAACCGGAGCATAACACAATAATACAAAAAAAACAACACCGCTGGAGGGATTAGAAATGCAGAAGCGCTTCGTGAACACCGCTGGCAGTTCACGGCTGGCAAAAAACACTCTATTGCGAAATGGCGCGTTTATTTTCAACATGAGCGCTTTTGTCTATTCCGGAGGGTATTTTCGCTCGCTTTTGAGTGGGTCGTTATTTTTCTCCGTTTCACCGATACGGTTCGAGTGATTTTTTCCAATTTTCCACCATTTTACTATGAGTCTGTGCATAGTAGACAACAACAGCAATAAAAAAAAAACAAGCTAACAGGAAGCAGAAAGCGCAAACGTAAATCGCGCCACTCCGACTCTCCGGTACCAGTTCAGCGATAGTCCAAAAGCATTTGACGGACACTGAATCATGCAAATGCTTACCCGCTGTTGGAGTCAAAGGCAATTTGTCTCTCATTTGACTGTCATGAACACCATCTGATGGGTTTTTAGAGGGGCTGGATCCAAATAGGATAATACTATTAATGTTCATTTGAGGTTCAGCTTCTGCTTGCTTGCATTTTGATTTTAAAATATATATTATCTGCAATGTTTAGATTGCACAATTTTGTTTCAATATTTAATTCTATCGTACTTGTTTTATGAAAATAGCTGTTATGTTGCCATTTCTGTAACTTTGTAGGGAAGCTCCTTTGTTCATTTTATTTAAATCAGACGACATAAGCGTCGTATTGTCTGAGTCCCAGTTTTTAACTTTTTTTTATCTTAGGACATTTCTTCCGGCAATATGTTACAAAAATATTTAAGAAACATTACTGGAAACATAGGCATACTAATATGCCTTTTATGTTAAAAATTTCATTTCTCATTCGCCATAGAAGAATTAAGGATTTATTTAAAAAAAAACATAAAAAACATAGTGCATATCGATAATATATTTTTTAATGAGCCACACTGAGAATTAGTGAGTGTGTTCCAAAGACGTTAGCGAATAATTAAAATCCTGTAATTAAACGCTGCTCAGCTTCACTCACCTTCTACTCCCGCAGGGAATCATACTCCTTTGGTCATGAATGATAAGTCCATACCATAAGATAGGTGCATTACGTCATTGAAACAAATAATACTCGAACAAGAACGATTTTAGACAATGATAGTTGTCCCCTTACAAACGATACAGTAGAAATTACTATCGGCAAAACACGCAAAAGGCTACAAATTAGAAAGTTTATTTAATTGGAGGTTAGTTTTTTAAAAGTAAAACTTTAGCAAACCATATGAAACAAAATTGAAGTTTCATTTTATATATTTTTTGTATAAGCATTTTGTTCGCTGATGACGGACATGCCATAGCACCCTGGATGGCTGGTAATCCCATGCACACCAAAAGAATTGGCTGGATTGTACAATCTAAAACATCTTGGGTGGTTATGCATCTAGTAAAAGGAATTATCTGTTCAAGAAGTTAGTATTGGGTGTTTCTATACAAACAACTAGAAAATGATTTAAAAATGGGAGCTTTTTTTTAATGTACAAAACAAATTCAAAAGGTTACCATAGATGAATGCCGTATACAAAGGGATGGATATGGATAGAAGCATTTAAAGTTTAAAAAAATAGAAAAAAAACAAGCCACATCAACAATAAAACTTACACCAACTTAGCACTAAAATACACGATCTAAGCGAGGTGGGCTATTGTACATCCTAGCTAACCAGTATTTACCTTTGTTCACAATACGAGTTCCAGTCTTGTGTCAAGCGATGTGACTTGGCAAGGACCAGATTGCACAATTTTGTTTCAATATTTAATTCTATCGTACTTGTTTTATGAAAATAGCTGTTATGTTGCCATTTCTGTAACTTTGTAGGGAAGCTCCTTTGTTCATTTTATTTAAATCAGACGACATAAGCGTCGTATTGTCTGAGTCCCAGTTTTTAACTTTTTTTTATCTTAGGACATTTCTTCCGGCAATATGTTACAAAAATATTTAAGAAACATTACTGGAAACATAGGCATACTAATATGCCTTTTATGTTAAAAATTTCATTTCTCATTCGCCATAGAAGAATTAAGGATTTATTTAAAAAAAAACATAAAAAACATAGTGCATATCGATAATATATTTTTTAATGAGCCACACTGAGAATTAGTGAGTGTAATGTTGGTATCTGTCAGTGTGCTGAGTAAATGAGCCATAACTATTTCACGATTCACGACAAGATTTTGAATTTGTTTCATGAATTTTCAGTTTCAAATAAGTTTTTTTTAAATTTTGTTCCTGAATGAAGTACGTCATTTTAACAAACTACGGTGAGTAGATGCACTTCTAAAGAAATGCCAAAATATAGATTTGCATAGGACATTGTTTGCATTGCTCAATTTAAATGTGCCCATATTGAACATTTCACTCATATTTCACATCTGTAATAACCAAGATGTCAAGATGAATCAAACAAAATGAATGAATTACGAAATTTGTACTTAATTGTTAACTGTGTCTCTCGATTTTTACAGATTCATAACATATACTTTTTTAATTTGGTATCTATCAAGATGTTTTCAGTTATCATGTCCTTTATCATATCCTTATAGGTTATAGGAAAGTCCTTAAAGGTTTGTATAGCCATTTGGTAAAAATGAATTGAAAATATTAAAATTACCTCCGAATTATTGCTGAGACATTCCTGGACCGCCAACATGTTCGCTGTGGTCAAGATGCTTCTAATGTCTGCTCCAGTATAGTATTCCGATTTTACAGCAAACTCTCGAAGGTCAACATCTTTATGAAGTGAAAGCGACTTGCTATGATTACGGAAGATCTCCAAACGAGCATTCTGCAAAATATATCAAATCAATGTTAAATAACTAGCTGTATGTAATTGGAGGTTAACCTCGGCTCAATCCACATACCACACCCGGCAGACTACATTCAACAAGCCGATCGATTCGTCCGGAACGTAACAACGCCGGATCAAGTAATTCGGGGCGAGAGGTCGCTCCTATCACAGTGACACCCTGCAGCCCTTCCACACCGTCCAACTCCGTGAGTAACTGGTTTACTACACGATCAGTTACACCGGTTGAATCGTGTCCACGGCGTGGTGCTAAGCTATCAAATTCGTCGAAAAACAACACACAAGGCTTCGCACTTCTCGCCCGGTCGAACAGATTGCGCACATTCTCTTCACTTTGGCCGATGTACTTCGCCAGAAGCTCCGGACCCTTCACCGAGATCATGCGTAGGTTCCAAGTTTTCGCCAATTTGGATACTAGAATAAAGAACCAAATGTCATGGTCTTGATGCATTTCAACAACGCACTCTCTTCACGTACAATAACTTACCGAGATATGTTTTACCCGTTCCCGGCGGACCAAAAAGGAGTATTCCCGCCTGATTGCGGAGAGGAGATGCTTCAAATATTTTCGGAAACCTCGTCGGCCACATAAGCACCTCCTGAAACACTTCAATTGCACTCTCTAGCCCAGGTACTTTATCGCCAGCGACATCATCATCCTCATCATCGTCCTCGTCTAGCTGACTGGATTGCCTGTGATTTTCGATACCCACCAAACAGTAGCGATTAGTCACATCTCTATTTTCTTTGATCTAACGTAATAAAACATTAAATTTAAACTGCTTGACTGTCAAGCGACTGCTCAAATTCGGTTTCCAGTGAAATATCAATTTTGGATAGGGGGGGGGGATCAATTTGGGTTGCTACCAAAAAGTAACAAGCAACCCCTAAAATTATAAGCATATATTATTGCATTAAAATTTAACAATATCCACCATGTTCAATATTATTACACCAACCAGATTATGAAAATAAATTTATTCAGCCGTTTCCAGACGTACCGCGATTTACGCGCTGCTATTGGCGTTTGCGGCATTTGACGTCAGAAACTCCATACGATAGGAAACGAACAACGATTGAATTCTGTGTCGCGATTATCGCAAGTAGACAGTTTTGCGGATTGGCAGATGCACGAAAAATTTCAAGTTTACGAAACACATCCCTATGAGCAGAGGTAGTGACGAGTCACCAGATTTGCCACCAATACATTACCGCCAGCGTGTACGATACACTGAAATACATAAGTGTTGGTATGCTGTCGTGAAGGTAGCCTGCCGCACGTATGATAGTGTGCGTACTATGGGTCCACGTTAGTTTCTTCTTCTTGGTTTCGTGTTTGTTTTCTTCTGGATTATGCCTCAACACTGTTTCTCATTTTTTGCTACCGAAATTCCGGTGACATGTCACCAAATCCGGTGATTTTTCACCAAAAAATCCACCGTTTTTGGTGACCGTCTTCTGATTGGGATGTTTGGGTCGCGAACCCTGCATTCCACATTTGACGTTAGTTTGTTTTGATTCTGAGTTTCCGTGATGTGCTCTGCTATCGTCCCGTGTTATTAAATGAAAAACATTTATTGTAGAGTATTTAATCGATAAAATAAAAAACATGGTAAATTTAACAATGGATTCTGAAGACGACGATGATTTGGATAACGACTGGAACAACATTGAAACGATCAAGAAGTTTGAGTCAGGTGAAATTTGCAGCATCGATTGCAACATATCTATAGAATATTCTCGAAAGTACCGGAACTTATGTGATTTTTGTTCTATTGTCTTAGGCGAATCGAATCTACTATCCGTGGTGACGCGCACTACTGCCCAACTGCACAATGACGGTCGCACTATACAAACGCGCATTGCAACCAAAGCTTCGGCTCCTGTGAGCTTGCTAGTAGAGAGTTTACTGCAACAACTCTGCGCACTGTTAGAACCAGATGCAGATCGTTCGCGTGCCTTGTATAAGACAATCTGCGACAGGCTGCATGCCGTTAACCTAATAGATGAAACGTACACGATGGGAGAGTTCGAAATGATGCGTAGTCAGTATCAGAAAGCACTTTACCATCTTGTCACCATTGCCCGTGGAAGCGATTTACCGGTCGTGTTTGCCGATCTGCAAGAGCATTGGCCACTTCCAGCAGGACTGGAATGGTCACGTTACTACCGGGAGTTCGAAGAGCTTTCCTACATTGCCGGAGGAGGTTTTGGTAAAGTGTACCGGTCTCGCAATAAGCTAGACGAAATCGTGTACGCCGTTAAAAAGGTGACCATTCGTTCCACTACCATCAAAAACGTGCTGGTACACTTAGCAGAGGTGAAAACTTTGGCCAGTCTAAATCACATCAACATAGTTCCCTACAAGGCAGCATGGCTTGAGCCGCTCATGTCTCCGGGGAAGAACAGCGTGCATAGTTCATCCACGATGGACGAATACGACGGTGGTTCTTCGTCGGAAGAAGATGATGGGGAAGTAACCCATGACAGAAGCGATTCATTGCGGCGGCCGGAACACGATTCCGATGAGTTCAGCATTCTGTTCGAGAAGAGCAACGGTGAGCAGGAACAGGAAAATAGCGACGAAAAGCGACACCAAATAGCGGAAATTGAAGACACATCGAGGAGCGTTGTGAGCATTGAAGACTCGCAACCACACATCAATCTTAAATGGGCTACACTTTACATACAGATGACTCTCTGTCACTTAACATTACGCGAATGGCTCGATCAGCGAAACAACGCTGAGAGCTTCGCTCAATTCTATAGCGATTTCATGAATAACCAATTGCACAATGAGCAACTGGTGAATGCTATTCCGAGGAATTCATTTTGTCGCCAAAGCTCACAGATTTCAACAAGTAGCGATAGTGCTGTCAACGTCCCGTTGAAAGAATCACCTTCCCGTCGTAGTTCCGAATCGTCCAAAGACGGAACACAGACAGAGGGCAATGTTCAGCATCTCGACGTCGTGATCGACATCTTGCAACAGTTACTGAATGGGTTAAATTACATACACTCTCGCGGAATTGTACACCACGATATCAAACCGAGCAATATTTTCGTGAGTCTGTCAGACCACGATTCTAAGCTAAGTATTCAATTAGGCGATTTCGGTTTGGCCTGCCCATTGCAGAGCTCTCACGTTGGAGTTGGATTCGGTACGCCACTGTATGCCGCTCCAGAGCAACTAGCTGGTCAGTGTGATCCAAAATCGGACATTTATTCCCTGGGCATAATATTGTTGGAGCTGCTGGTACCGTTTACCACAGACATGGAACGTGCAGAGACTATCAAGCAAGTTCGTCGCGGTCAATTTCCATCAGATTTGGATCGTGATTTCACAGGACTGCTGAAAAACATGCTGCACGTGCAACCTTCAAGGCGCCCTGGAATGCAAGATCTCGTGGAAGCAGTAAATCGTATACGCATCAACCGCGATAGAGTCATATCGGAGTTGCGACCGCAATCCTGCTTTTCATAACCGAGACTTGAAATGGTGAATGGGAAATTTATTGAAAGTGAAGAGAATGGAAAGAAAAAAACGCAAATGAAATCAATGCTCCAAAAGCAGTAAAAAAACAAATACTGCAAAAATGCAATATTGACACCACAATCAACAAATGTGAACAAACCGAACAGACCTACTGCAACAAACTCAGGAACCACTAACATCACGCTTATCGCGGCCGTTTTGGCCGAAAAATCAACCCTATTTATCTATCTCAGTCTAGACCTGGGCCTGTACGGGCTAGTTCGTCCACCGCAATCCTGCTTTTCATAACCGAGACTTGAAATGGTGAATGGGAAATTTATTGAAAGTGAAGAGAATGGAAAGAAAAAAAACGCAAATGAAATCAATGCTCCAAAAACAAATACTGCAAAAATGCAATATTGACACCACAATCAATAAATGTGAACAAACCGAACAGACTTACTGCAACAAACTCCGGAACCACTCCATCACGCTTATCGCGGCCGTTTTGGCCGAAAAATCAACCCTATTTATCTATCTCAGTCTGGACCTGGGC
>KZ071669.1:93343-117069 GCA_002091845.1 Anopheles cracens | reverse complement strand
TCGAAAAAAAACCAGCGTAACTTATGAAAGATGCATCTATTTTTTCGTACTAGAACACATTGTATACGGTCTTCAAGGTTTTGCAGAAGTGCTGCTATGCCTACAGCCTACAGATCGGAATGATCTCAAAATCTGGTATGTGGCTTAAATCAGCATTTAATTTACTTAAGTTTTTGTATTGTTTTATATTTTTCTTTTTAGCTTTCAACAATGGTTCCTCTTTAAAGACTGCAGGGAAAACAGAGGGAAATAAAAATCAATCATAAACAATTATAAAATAGCTACTGAATATTGCAATAAAAATGTCAGGAAATTCCGTAAATGAATAAAATTATCTAATTCGGTCGAAATAGCCTGTCGTTATCGTTACAAACTTCGAATAAAATAATAAAGGAAATCTGTTAACTTGAGTATTAATCTTGTATCATAAATTTTCTTAAACTAAACAATAGATTATTACTACTTTGATCTACTACACTCTTAGCGACTAATTCGTATTGACTAAATATAACATATATATGTTTGTATATATTTGTAATGATAACCTACTACGTATAATTTGTATACTGTGTCATAACTTGTTTTGAATTTTTGTAAAATTTCGGTCTAACTTGACGAACTAATTTGTTCCTTTTTTACACTTCAGAAACTTAAGGGGGGGAGGGGGGTGTCGGTCTTAAAAAAATATATCTGTTTTTTTTTTAAATTAATGTATAACATCTCAAGAATGTTGTGTTCAAATTTTATAGCGATCCGAGCAAAACTCACGGAATTTATGATTTTTTTATCTTTTGAGAATATTTCTTAGACCCTGCGCGACTGCTGCGGAGGGTCGCAACGGTGGTTGCAATTTCGTCATTGTTCGAGTCAAATGCATACCTAACATCTGTACCTACCTATACATACAGCTTTTTAGTAGCAGTAGATATGGTACATAGGCTTACAGCGCCCAGTTAAGAGTAAGTTTATAACTTACAGGCCCTCCTGAAGCGATGTCAGGAAACAGCAAAAAGATCGATTTTCTCGTGTCAAAAACTTTAAAGCGATTTTCCCACACTTCATGTTTTAAAAGTCGGTGGACACTGTCCCGCAAAAACTATTCGAAATTTTGCACATAATTCATGAGGTAACGCTGTTGAGTTTTTATTTTTTTTGTTGTTTTATTTTTATAACAACAAATATGCGCGATTTCTAAGGCAAAATCGCTTTTTTGACTTCAGACGGTCACTAAAATAAAAAAAATAAATAAAAACTCGACAGCGTTACCTGGGGAAGTATGTCTAATAACAGAATATTTTTGTTTTGTGATGATCCGTTCACGAGTTCTGATGTCCACCGCATTTCAATTTAATTTTTTTCGTCTCGGGAGAATTGTTGCCAGCGGCTCAGCTGAAATGTTCACGAAATATTCTTAAAACATCGTTCAACGATATTGTAATATTGTTGTTTAATAAACATTGCCCGTATCTCGTTCAAAAAATCGAGAAAAAGTGTCTTTTTTCAGCCGTACAGACCCCCCCCCCTCCCGTAATATTGTCTGCTAAAAAGACTTTTCATCTCTCTATCTTTGAGGATTTCTTTCCGCGGGCAAATCCTTATAAATGAACTTTCGCAACATCGACCAGACTCTTCGTTCTCACGACTGACCGCAGCAACGCAAGAGTCAATGGCCGCATCCATCTTAAAAATCAAATTTTACAACTACAATGAAAAATTATTTACCATAAATCTTTATGGCAACAAATTTTATCGAACGCTTTCTTGAATCAAAGCGGTGCCAATTTTTCGTGATGATCGTTTGCGAAAAGCGTTTTGCAGTCGGCGTGATGTATACGAACATCAATCGCATTCACCTGTCTTGTCCTCTTTTATACTGTGCTTGAAGGACAAATCACCGACAACGGATCGCTTTCGGTACGCTTTCGTCGGTACCATTTTCGAGTCTGAATCGAGCCCCACCGTGCGGTAGTATGTTTGTCTTGCTCCACATAAATCGCTCCTGTAATGACCTCTCCATCGGTGGCATAATCGTAACCGTTCCGCCGAAACCGGTGCCTGCAAAGCCATCTCCTGGCGCGGCTACTAACAGCTGCCCCCCGGTATTAGAATCATCTGGCGCCGTTAGTAATTGATTTTATCACCTCATATATTCGCTGTTCACGAGTTCCACCGTAAAGCCTCGGGAAAGGGAGGAGCAAGATGGAATGCATCCGAGCAAATCGGAGGCGATCAAATTGGTCCGTCCTTCCAAACACCTCGATCGTCGCTTGCCCGGGCACTGTAATCGATCGCGCTCGCTAATCGAACGTGTCCCCGGCGGCCATTAACGTAAAATATCACTTGCCGTAATACCGTCAAATGTCTATCATTTGGCGCAATCATTCCGATGAACACTTTCACGACGTAGCCGGTGTCATGAAATTTTACACGATTCGGCCGGTGCATTTACATAACGACACTTGGTGAAAAATTAGGAAGCTGCAGTACGTCTGCCGCAGCTAATACCGTGGATCCCTTGCCCCTGCTCGGCGTGTGGAAGAGAGATCGTCCGGACGACTCGTCCCGTCATGGGCCGTCAAATCGCAAGCATGTCCCGGGCGAAGGATTCGGCACTGCAGGCGTAAGACGAGTTTGCTTCCCATTACGAGCAATTATAGCCGAAGTCTGCGGCAGCTCCTTTTTCTTGCTCCACTCATTCAGTGTGTCACGGAGCTGTCGTCTCTTGACGCCGGCCTATGGTCGAGAAATTGGCCGTGCCGGCCGGGTAGTGGATGTAGATGTCAGGAAATTGGACTGGTTTTCGGTGCGTTTTGTTTGCGCACCAGCAGCCTTCAGTAAGCAGATCACATTAGATTCAATTATCCTATTGAAAGGGTAACAGCGCACAGGCGACGAACCCCGGCCCAACGGCTGTTCCGGAGCAAGCCTAGCCCTCGTGACATTCACACTTGCCGCTGCTGTGCCGGCACGCGTGGAGCTGCAGGAAACGACAGCACGGGGCCGACGGTGGAGAGGAAAGAAAAAATCGAGGCCAATTACCAGGTGGTCACTAAGGATGCAATCATGCAGCAAGGTGGCAGAGGCCGTTGAACAGGTCGGTTGGGGGGACCTTTCACGAAACAAAGGACCTCAGCGCAGGACATCGAACACATGCACGGCTCGAGCTGTCTGCCATTTCGCACTTATAGTAATTAATAAATTATTTTCGGTTCAGCTTTGCGTTCGAAATTCAAATAGTGAAATGTGGACGCCGGAAAGCGGGGAGAATTGTTTCGTCGCCGCACTTACGTCGGCTTTGTTTTCGCGAAGTGCACCTGACGACAGAGGTGCGCGCGCCTCGTTATCTTGAGTGGTGAAAAGTGTGCCTAACTGGTGCTGGCTCGAGAGTGGCTTGAAGGAAGCTTGATTTGTTTGAATTTGAATATTTCCACTTTTTCCATTTTCTTTAAACATCCAACAGGTGCTCAACTCATGAAAGCAGACCATTATCTAAATTGGTAGTGCTTGGTTTGAAGGGAATCTGTACAATTATTGAGGTGGCTTCAATTAAATCACCATATGTGTCGTCTCGGGTATAAATTTCAATATTTTGTTCGAGCGTGAAAAAATACTGTTTAAAAATACTAATTATTTAATACTAAATGTGGCATAACATTCAAAGTTTACTGTGTTTAATAACCATTTGCGTTTCAAAAGCTTTTGGTACAATTGGGAATAACTTTTTTTCCTTACTCCAAGATAAAGAATCACCTATGCCCCACCCACATATAACTATTATACAGTTTGAGGTTATAAACATGATCAAGATTTAGTTAAAAAAAATAAATTTAATAAATCATTACTATTGAACGCATAAGAGTAAGATAACCAAGTATAACGAACGATGACTCAAATCTCCAGCATTTAACCGTTGATTGTGC
The DNA here is from genome assembly GCA_002091845.1 of Anopheles cracens. Lineage (NCBI taxonomy): Eukaryota > Metazoa > Arthropoda > Insecta > Diptera > Culicidae > Anopheles > Anopheles cracens. Next base: position 113,149 of record KZ071669.1, on the reverse strand, counting down.
GTTAATCTGGAAAGCCTATCGATGCGGCAGCGCTATCCTGACCTAGCACGTAATTGGGGATGAGAAAGACTAATAAAAATAAACGTTAAATTCGTCTCGATCAGACACGAAGCCAACGTCCAACGACCACTCGAACGATGACTCAAATCTCCAGCATTTAACCGTTGATTGTGCGTTAATCTGGAAAGCCTATCGATGCGGCAGCGCTATCCTGACCTAGCACGTAATTGGGGATGAGAAAGACTAATAAAAATAAACGTTAAATTCCTCTCGATCAGACACGAAGCCAACGTCCAACGACCACCACATCAGAGCAGAGAGGAGCCCCGTACGGAAGGGACGAGTGAGCCGAAGCCAAGTGAAACGCTGCGGAAGAAAAGACGAAAAGTAACAGACGAGGGATGTTGGTTAACAGGTACAAATCCACCTGTCCTCCAACTGTTTGACGCGTGCCTGTCCACGTGCCTTCCCGGAGCACCCAGGGCTGATCCTTCGTCCTGCAAAAGGAGTTCATATTTATGTTCGTCTTTCTGCTGTTAAGCTGTCCCGCTTTCGGCCGTTGTTGGTCACCGCGCTGTCCGCCACCACCCGGCAAACCCGGCCCAGATCGATCCCGGAGCCGCAGCAGAGTGGACCGTTTTCATCCACTTGTTTTTTGCTTGCTGCTCCCTCCACGTTCCAGCGCCCTCGTTTACACAGATCCTTCTGGGGTCCTTTTAGTTTTCGATCAAGTGATTCGTAATGAAAGTTACGGCTGGAGCTAGCCGGTTCGCGGAGAGGCAAACGGGAGATGCGCAGGGAAACGAAAATGAAAAGGGAATTAATAAAGTTCACCGATCCAGCTTTGCCGGGTTGCGTGCGGCAGCTCCCTGGCAACAACCGCAGTGGAGTCGTTCGGTACAAACTTTATAGCTCGGTTATTATTATTAAAAGAAAGCCACGAATAAAAGGAACACAGCAATAGTCGGGGCAGCAGGGTGCACTGCTCTGCTTTATCAATTGGTTCGTTCGTCTGCCTCCATTGAAAGGAAGTGTTACGCAAGTGAGATTCTTCAAACGGGGATGCAAACGATGGAATCAGACGCGAAGGAAATATTGAGTGCGGTAGCAAAACATCCAGCACGCGCCAATCTGTTGGTTGTGGTTTTTTTACGATCCCGAACGAATCCGAGGGTTAGCTGAAGAGTGATCGGTTGCCCGTTGACATTTCAACATGTTTTTGACATAGATATTTCTTTAAGAATATAGGCATAAGCTTCAGGACAAACCTCGGCTTCTGTTTTGAAATAGTTTATTAAGCAAATAATATACAATCAAATATTCACGTTGCTAGCTAAGCAGCTAATTGAGAAGTGGGATGATAACCTGGGAAATTTTTCAACACATAAACTTTTCGTTCAACTTTGCGTTTCATTTCCCAAGAACGGTTCACTAGGTGCTGCTCATAAAAAAACGAAATATTCCAGTTGTGCTTTTTTCAGCTGTTCGGCTCCATCAGAAGAGATTCTCCTCGTTCCGAGATGCGAGATCGGCTTCTCCCCCTGGCTTACCACACATACAAACCGACGCATGCAAGGCTGGCGGCGTGGAGCGAAACATTCTGGTCCACGCAGTTGTTTATGTTTATTGTAGCGATGCGTTGAAGTGTACGGAAATTATTCTTCTCCGCCGTTACACTTATCTCAATTGGCAGCTGGATAGGTTCTTTCGCTTCACACGTTTATCCTTTCCTCAACCGGCGCTCGGATCGCCGGAATCAGGATGCTCGACTCCCCGGCATCGATCCACCGCGAGCGAGACGCCATTCGCTTTATACTGTGAAATTGGTTCATTAGGAATCAGGTTTGCATACGTGCTGCACATGAAACGAGTGTATCGTAAAAGCGTTCGTGACGGGTACAGATGTCGTACAGAATTTAGGATATCGACAAATTAAGCAATCATACCCGTTTTGTCGGCAGATCAGTTTTGTTTTCCGCCATCAGTGGCTTCCGACGCATTTACGTCGGTTGAATGAATATGTTCATTTGGGAAATATTATTTATAAATGAAAATATTTTTAAGGTTATGCTGTGTAAGCTGTGGAAACGAGTCAGTTGCGTGGTTTGTAGTAAACGTGTGGTTATTAAAATGATTATAATATTATTTATTGTACTGTAAAATTATTGTTTGAACGTTGTTTAAAATTGCAAAAAATGAATACAGTATCTCAAACTCAAAAAGGGACACTTTGAAATCACATCGATTGTTCGTTTTCGAAAGCCCATATGTAGTTTTTCGCTTATATTTTTACACAATTCCATGATACATTTTGATAGAGCCATCTGTCAGAATATAACAAAAATTATTACATCATTTTTTATCCCAACGTCAGTTCAGAGGAGCCGAAAAAAGCGATAAAATCCCCATTTTTTCACCCAATCTCAAAGTGAGACACATGAAACATCATTTTTATGATGTTCGCTTCTACTCAATAATTTGATACATTTTTTGTAATAATTATTTTTAATATACTGAATGATGGCTCTACCAAACTGTGCCATGAAATAGTGTTAAAATGTTAGCAAAAACTACAAAAGGGCTTCGAAAACGTCAAATTGGTGTGATTTCAAAGTGTTCCATTTTCAGCTTAAGGTACTGTAGCTGATATTTACAGCTCAAAAATTCGAGTAATACTATAGCAGTAATATTTATATTTAAATTGGTGATATTTTTCGTAGTACATAATTTATAAAAAAAATCCCTCATCAATTCTTTCTCTAACACATCGACATTATGATCAACAAGGTGCCCAGACAAAAAAGGTAACGAGAAATTAGGACTTCATCGACAACTGCTTGAAACTTGACGCTTGGATACCTCTCTGCCGTTGATTTTAATTATTAGTACCACAAACAGCAGGACTCGGGTGCATCCGAACCGCGGGAGTGAGTATAACACACAAAAAAAGTCAAGGGGTCCTTGGATTTAGCTCGCACACACACACACACAGCCCGCTCGGGCCATCCTTTCCCATTTTGATAGATCATTCGTTGATTGAAACGACCGAAAGCAGGAACCCGATGTGCTCCGGCTAGGCGCACCACGAAGGAAGCGGCAGGAAATGCGCATTCTCATCACAGCTCATCCTACTTCCCGTTCCGTGGCTGATTATTTTGGTTTCCTTATACTCGTGGTATGGATCCCTCTTTTTTCCGTGTTGGATCCCCTTCCCAACGCACCGAAAAACTTTCGTGCGTCCACCACACGGGCCGACTGGTGCACTGCAGACAATGCACTGCGGCGAACCAGTCGTTGAACCACGTGCAACGGCTTGCGCCCGGTTCCCGGAGTGTGCGTTCGGGGGTGAACATATTCGAAAAAATAGGTAACGCGTGCCGGCTGTCACTTGGTTTGAGTTTCGAGCGAGCGCACCCTTCTTTAACGATGCTCCTGACTGCAGGGGAAATCGGCGGTCTCGGTGCAACGATGGAGGCAGCATATGTTTGATTTTGGGATCAGCAGCACCGGATTGCATGTGCACTCGAACGCGACGTTTGTTGGAGTATCTTACGGATTTGTGTTAAGTTTTGTTTTGTTTTAACATTGGATGAAGCAAACGATTGTACACTATCATATATAAATAATTGAAAAAACTTTTAGCTCTTGTTATGCGCGATTTTATACAGTACATCATAAGTTATTACACAAAGGGTGAAAGTTATATGGAAATATGATTCGATTTTTGCATATTAATCAGTAAAGTTTTAGACCAGCACATAAAAAGATATATTTACTATGTTCAAATAAATTTATAGGTATAAATATATTGTTGTTCATGCTATTCTCGTGTTATTGTCCGCCTAGTGCTATATCGTATATCGCAGCAAACTTTATATAAATCGAATCTATAACATAATCCTTTGAATATACCTTCTCTTTACCGATACTTTTATAAATAAAAAGCAAAGTTTTTTTTATAGTCATAGCTTTTATGTGCAGATGAAGAAGGATAATTGATGCTCTGAATAATTTCACGTTCAATTCTTCTCCAGTTATTAGCCATCGTAACATCTTTCTTGCATTACACAATCGAGGCACCAAGAATCGAGGCGCACGATCTGTGAACAAAGAAATCGTTTCATTTTTGCAAAGTACTGTTTCGTGAACGATGAACGCTCATTATACTGCTGGACGATTTATTGAGGGAAGTGAGATTTGCAGAAATTGGTGCATTTTTTCTTCTTCAAAGTACAATCACAATTTGCCGATGGAATGAAAAGGGCACGCGCCTCTGTTGTACAATTGAATCTTATCCATATTCGTTGTACACTACAGAAATAAGTTTAAACTTAAAGGAAGGAGTAAAAACAAATGTGAAGAAGTTTAAAGCTGATATGGTTCTTAATGGCCTACAGTTGTTCTTCATTATTAATTGCATGTGTGTACTGCGTTTAATAGCATAAAGCAAGGCACAACAATGTTTGAAGACTATACTGAGAGTAACAAAGAGTTAGCTAAACGATGCTGTTTTGGTAAATTGTTCGACGCCTTGCAGCAACTGAAAAAAGCACTGAATGTTTTCACTGCTCGATTCCGGGTCGTTCAACTGTCGTTTGAAACAACTGTTGTTAGTGCTTCATGGTACAAATACAACAAAAAAGTTCCGTGACGTTCGATCGCTGAAAGATTTCCTAATTGCGGCCCACAATGGATACGCACAAGGGATAGCGAAGTTCAGCGTGCCATCGGTTGTCGATCTTTTGCGAGGGCAGACTCTTCGATCGTCGTTTTCTTCCCTGCCTTCATCGTATCAAAACGGTGTCACAAAAGGTTTCACTGCTACCGTAAGCCAACTGGTGGCGGTATTAGCTTCAACCGAATCGGACAAACTAATCAAAACGTTGCTCTATCGCTGCAGAATCCCTTTCGAAAGGGACGGCGGTTTGGGCACGAGACACCGTCACGAGGCTCGACCCGACAGCAGCAGCCCGAACAGCTTTCAAACCGATGATCCCGAAAACGGCTTGGTATCGCGCGCGCGCGCGCGCGCCATCGCGTTGAGCGAAAGGTTGCAACGAAAAGAAAACAAAAACAAAACGATCATAAATTTTCCAACTGCTGGCAGTTGATTCCTCGGTGTGCAGATACGTATCAGTGGAAGGAAAATAAGCAAAAAACGAAAGAACCTTCGACAGGCGGCACGGGAAAGCGAAGCGGTGGGCCAGCAATGGCTCGCAGGCAACGGTTCCGGCTCGAGTGCTGGGTAGGTTTTGGGTCAGCTCTTCCTTTTCGCGGGTTGAAACGTACTCTGCCGCCAAAAATCGATCATCTGATCCGCCGGAAGAAGATTATACGCAATTTGAAAAATGTGTTTACCAAAGAGCAGCGATCCTGTCGTGCGGTAATACACTCCTGAGTCTTGTGCGTAGAGCCAGTGGAACGGGGTTAAAATTATTATTATGGTGGCAAAGGTAAGCGCGGTTATTCACATTTCAGGTTTATTTTGCTTGATACTCTTTATTATTACGTCGTCGATAGGTGCGTATAGCACGAAACGGTCCGTTGGCACGCGCTCGTTATTCGAATGAAAAATAAAACCGTTGCAGATAAGTTTATTAGCTTACCGAATAATAACTATTTTAAATACTAACTACTACTTAAATGCGAAACAAAAATATGATACACTTAATACACAAATACAAAAAATATGATTCATTTTTTTTGAATATAATTTCGTTGAACACATTTAGAATGTTGTATATTTATACAACGTGCTATATTTTTTATTTATTTCAGAAAATGTTCTATTTACATATTTACAGGACAGAAATAATACCAAATCCCAACATCATTTGCATTAGTAGTGAGTACTTACTGCTCTATATATACAGTGACGTTTTCTTACAATTGCGCTTTTGTCCGTCAATCGTAAGACCCCACTTAAATTCTCTAAATTTCTTAAGACAACAACATGATTTTCTCCATTTTAGCATTACTGCGCCTAACTCAATCAAAATGTATATTTAGTAGTCTTTTAATAACCCAAAAGACGCCAGGTTTGGCCACGAAATCGTTACGACAAACAATAATAAAGAGAAGCATGTGATTTAATAATATGTTTACTGGACTGCTGTTATCGCCACCGCTTTATATTTTAATCATTTTTTTATGTCTGATTGATCAGTTAGTTAGTTTATTTATGTATTTTTTATTTAGAATTATATATTTAAATTGTTTAGTTTATTTTAAAATAGGAGAAAAATATAATTGATTGGAGTGCAAATACAAAGCGACAAAGCAGGTAAATAAATTTACTGTGATTTTATTCTTTGAATTATTCGAACAAATTTGGTGAAAATCCCAACCCTTATGAAATGATCAACCATAGTCAAAACCAGCGTTGGCTGAAAATTTTATTAAGATAGATAAATACATAGAAAAATAGATAAATGAGTAGTGAAGATACATAATGTAAATAAAAGTTTATTTATCATCTGGGTAATCAAGGCTCTAAGGCTAATGTTGATGTTCATGTTTATTAGCCAATATTTATAGGTCAAGTGTTCCACATTCCAATTCATGTGATCACATTTCAACTAGTCCGGTCTCTTATTAGATTTTTTTTCTTTTCATGCTGCAGAAGATCTACTGAAACAAGCGAAACATAATAAAAAAACGAACAGGTTCACTATCTGAAAGGCTGTGGGATAACTGAAATGAAACAGATTTTCGTGGTATGTGGTATTTGATGATGCTGCTTTCGGTACTTATTAGTGTTAGCTGTATTTAATCATTTCTTTTAGTTGAAGGTACTCTAGCATTACTTCTCCGAACAAAAAAATATTCATAGCTTTTTAGAACATTTAATCAAAAAGATTGCAAAATTGGAAAATCTCTGTACAGCAGTTATCGATTCATATTGCGGTTTATAAACGATTTATAAGCAAAAAATCGTAATAAACAAAGTGGTGGTGGTAAGTATGTTAGCATCAGTGTTTGAAGGTGATATTATATTCACATTACAGCATTATAACGGGCTAGAACTGAAATCATTAAAATATTGCAAAAAAAATGCAATGCAAACATGCCTCAAATGAAATAAGAAGCTTTTTGGAGTTTTTTTTTAATAAATGTCACCTTTATTTTTATATCTAATAGTTCCGTTAAACCATTTGACATCTGTTGTAAAAGTTTTGAAAACATTTGTCATTCATGTCGTTGTCTAGTTTGTGATGTATACCGTGTGATCCTTACTGCTTTATGTGTTTTGCCATGGCTTAGGGGAGAAGTGAGCTTTTATGTCGACAAAGTTAAACCCTATGTCGACTCTATGTGCTGCTGGAAGTTTATCCAATATATAAGATGTGATTCTATTAATTAGGTAAAAAAAACTGTTCTAAATAATAAGTACACATTACAGAACGTTGTTTTGTCCAAATAAATGCAAACTGGTTGAAAATAAGGGGTTTGAGTAGAGTTAATTCACGAATTCATTGCAATTCAACAGTATGAACATACCTGCGCATTGCAAAGATGTTGAATGCTTGCCTTTTACTATGGTGTTACATTTAATTATTAAAAGAACTATTCACCATTGAATAGGAGAAATGTGTAAATAAAAGTTTATTTATCATCTGGGTAATCAAGGCTCTAAGGCTAATGTTGATGTTCATGTTTATTAGCCAATATTTAAAGGTCAAGTGTTCCACATTCCAATTCATGTGATCACATTTCAACTAGCCCGGTCTCTTATTAGATTTTTTTTCTTTTCATGCTGCAGAAGATCTACTGAAACAAGCGAAACATAATAAAAAAACGAACAAGTTCACTATCTGAAAGGCTGTGGGATAACTGAAATGAAACAGATTTTCGTGGTATGTGGTATTTGATGATGCTGCTTTCGGTACTTATTAGTGTTAGCTGTATTTAATCATTTCTTTTAGTTGAAGGTACTCTAGCATTACTTCTCCGAACAAAAAAATATTCATAGCTTTTTAGAATATTTAATCAAAAAGATTGCAAAATTGTAAAATCTCTGTACAGCAGTTATCGATTCATATTGCGGTTTATAAACGATTTATAAGCAAAAAATCGTAATAAACAAAGTGGTGGTGGTAAGTATGTTAGCATCAGTGTTTGAAGGTGATATTATATTCACATTACAGCATTATAACGGGCTAGAACTGAAATCATTAAAATATTGCAAAAAAAAATGCAATGCAAACATGCCTCAAATGAAATAAGAAGCTTTTTGGAGTTTTTTTTAAATAAATGTCACCTTTATTTTTATATCTAATAGTTCCGTTAAACCATTTGACATCTGATGTAAAAGTTTTGAAAACATTTGTCATTCATGTCGTTGTCTAGTTTGTGATGTATACCGTGTGATCCTTACTGCTTTATGTGTTTTACCATGGTTTAGGGGAGAAGTGAGCTTTTATGTCGACAAAGTTAAACCCTATGTCGACTCTATGTGCTTCTGGAAGTTTATCCAATATATTAGATGTGATTCTATTAATTAGGTAAAAAAAAATGTTCTAAATAATAAGTACACATAACAGAACGTTGTTTTGTCCAAATAAATGCGAACTGGTTGAAAATGAGGGGTTTGAGTAGAGTTAATTCACGAATTCATTGCAATTCAACAGTATGAACATACCTACGCATTGCAAAGATGTTGAATGCTTGCTTTTTACTATAGTGTTACATTTAATTATTAAAAGAACTATTCACCATTGAATAGGAGAAATATCCAGTACTAAAAAAAAGTTTATTTCTTTATATAGTCGATGCTAGATGTGCCAGAGCTTTGAACTTGTGGCTCTATTCAAGTCAATCTCATTCTCACTGTCTCTCGCACTTCTCACTCTCACGGCTTATTCGCTTTATGTACTTCTGCAAGCTCTCTCGGTTCTTGCAAGCATACAAAGTAGGTGGAGCTAACGCACGCTCTGACTGCTCACCCTTCCCGTGAAGGGAAAATCTCACATCCCCTAATGTAACAACAGTGAGTCGACGAGGGTGCCGTCGTTTGAAATACGAACAGTGCAGCGCTGAGTTGTTTTGGAGTGTGATTGAACTGGAAGCTTATGCGGGTTTTGCAATGGCTTCACCGTGCAATGTGATTTGACAGAGTGGCGTATTTGCTGAACGTTCGACGACGGTGCGCACCAGTGGAAAATGGTGGTTTTATGAATAGCTCATTAGATAAGCTCCGCACTGGCGTTGAACAGCGAACCACTGCTCAAGAGAGATTTCCATATGAACTCTGATGGCTTTCCTACGGCTATGGCATCTGTTACGGAGTTTGTTGAACGATAGTTGGGAGGTTAACAGTCTTGAAATTGGTTGCACTAATTTGCTCCTATGCTTATGAATTCATGAACATGTATAATTTTAAATAGATACTGACTTTATTTTTAAAAGGTCCTCCATATTTAGTTGAAACTAGAAACTTTGCATATAGAATCAAAGCATTCGTTTGTTCTCCTAAAGCAAGTTATTGGTGGATATTCTCAAATGCTGTTAAATACTAGCTACCACTTAAATATTTGCTTAATTAGTTTTGTCATTTAATATGTGTAGTTTTAATATTTTTTTGCAGTCTTCTATGTAATTGATGATATTGAATGTTCAATTGGAAAAGTTCAACAGCAATACTTTTTTTTAGATATTGCTATAACATAATTATTAGGTTGAATCAATTAGATAAATGCAAAATATTTTGCAAAAATAAGTTTACTTAACTTACTTCAACCGATAAAAAAACAACAATTTTTATTTTTTTTCCTTTTTTTTGATGATTGAAAAACTCGTTTCACATTTGGCTTCGATTTTGACGTTTGTTTGCACTGGCACCTCCCGTACGCCCGGGAGGTCCCTTGCGCGTCCGGCCGCCGACATGTGACAAATTGCGTGGCGCAAACAAACTGTGAGCCATTTTGTTCGGGCACCGTCAATCCTCGTCCGGGCCGCGGCAACCACAAAAGCGGCCCCGACCCGTTCAGGGTCTCCGGGCCCGGCGCGGTTGGGACGTGCGTGACAGACTCCGCTCGCTTTGCTCGCTGCTCCGTCGATGTCACTGTTTGCGCAAGTGTGCTCGTCTCGGGAGCACCGTCCATCATCTTCGACCGGCGAGCAGGCCCGAGGTTCATAAATTATCGGTCGCACGGTAGGCAGGAAGAAGTTATGCTAATGTAATCAGGTCACGTTGAAGCGGCGGCCGTGCTGTTCGACGTGGCGCAATTGTCAGATGAAAAGCCATTCGACCGTACGCGAACCCGCCGGCGACATGGTCATGGTCTAATTCTCAAAAAAATCTAACCTATTCGGCGCCCCGAAAACTGGGACAGGAAGTTGTAGGAACTCAGCCATCCGGTAAAGGAAGCTCCCATGAAGACCACCAGGTCCGCGGTAGCTGTACCGTCGCGGAATGCTGACGCACAGGAACTCTCCCCCAAACAGACACACAAAGCCCTCGCCGCGGTTCCGACGGGCGGCCCTTCGGCGTCCGTTCGGTATTGATTTATAATCAAGGCGTAAAAGTTTTCTCATTTGGTCGTTTACATTCATAATTTAGGAACACGGGCTCATGAATATGTAATCCTACGGAGCCCTTTTAACCCGCTCCTCAGTAGGTGACGCGCGCGCGCGGGAATCTGGAAGAGGTGACCTGCATTTATTTCATTTGTTGCTTCCGATTTTCGTTCCGTGCGCGGTTCCAGCCTGGTAGCGATATTATTGGTGTGTAATTAAATTACGCTCAGACAGATTGCGTGGCCCCTTGTCCGAGGCCGTAGCTCCAGCAGAAGAGGAGTTTACTTTGTTGTTGTGTGTGAAATGATACCTGTTGCCCGTGTTAGAGCCCTCCTCCGCCTGGAACGTCGCCCGATGCGCACATTCATAAATCAAAATACCGATTAAATGTTCGTCCCTGTGGCATGGACAAATTGAATTAGTGGTAAATAAATTATCACACACGTCCTGGCACAACCGTTTCAAGTGTGTTTTATTGAGCGGTTACGGAAAACGAAAGTTTGAAACTCATGGGAACTGTCCTGTGACGTAAGCAGATGCGCAGTAGAGAGCAGTAGCAGTTGTTCTAGCACTTAAGCGACGGTTCGTTTTCATGATGATAGTTTGCTCAACGATTATCGGACGCAATCGATCTGTTGACCGGTGTTCGTGCTGCAGCGCTATTAAGATCGAGTCGGGTTGATAGTTTTAGCGAAAAGGATTGGGAAGCAGTGGCGTTGAGCAGCTTTCAAGGAGTAGGAATCTCGTGAGAGACAGTACGCTCAATTAGCTCTGTATCGAAGGCGTTCTTTAATTTTCATACGATCCCTTTATTTTGTCTTCTTCGCAGTGCAAGCAGTGTGGCAAAACGTTCAAACGCTCCAGCACGCTGTCGACCCATCTGCTGATCCACAGCGACACCCGGCCATATCCCTGCCAGTACTGCGGCAAGCGGTTCCACCAGAAGTCCGACATGAAGAAGCACACATACATCCACACCGGTAAGTAGAGCGAACGAGCGCTAATTGTGAGCGGTTCTTGGGATCTGCTCCTCCAGGACATGGCGTTTTTTTCTGTTGGCATTCTCGGGTTTTTGTCACCCCTTTCGGGGGTTTCGAGTCCGGCATTAAGTTGATCGTGTGCCCTTGCTGTGCCCCCATTACGGGTGCAGCGCACGCGCCACCGGAGAGTTATCGTTTTACATCCTCTGTAAGGCTGGATCGTTCGCTGGCGAACTGACAGAATGGGTGTGCGTGTGTGAGTAGCCCAGCATTGCCCGTAGCAAGGAACGGAGGGCTTGCTTGATGTGGTCTCGTGCCACATGCTCGGTCTGCAGCAAACCGTTTGTGGTTTGGGTTTTCACGCCTGCAGATGAACCGAGAGATGCTGATTCATCGACACACACAGCCCGCCGAAGCGTTGCGTTTAAGGATCGTCTGCAATCGGAGCATCTGTGCGAGGCAGACTGGGCAGTTTTTTTGTTTTCAAATAAAAAACAACTCCCTCCAAATTACCTCGTTATGTCTCTTGGATGGAACAGCTCAAAACCCCGGTCAATCAAACCGAGTTTCCCATTGCTTCCCGAGCCATTTGGAGAACATTCTCAAACGTGTGTACACATAGGGTTTGTGTCAAAATAATACAGAAATAAACCCTGCACACTGCACCACCACAAGCGCAGTACGTGAATCGATTCCATTGTGCCCATCTTCCATGGCCTACGCGATCGGCTCTAGCAGTGCGGTAAATCAGGCAAATATTTTACTACCACCTCATCTCGGGCTCGGTGTGCCCGACTTTGCTACCAAATCCGTCTTCTCGGTGACTACTGTTCGGGCCGCGCTGCTACACTTAAAACGATTGTGCCGGTCCCAGACGAACCGAAAAGGATGCCGCGGGCGCTGGCGAAGAAAATGGAATGTTTTTCTTTGCTCTGCATCGGCAAACGAATGTTTTGTTGCTACCTTTTTTCACTCGCTCCACCAGGGCAATGAAAGGTACCCGTTGTTGCACGGTAGCAGCGGTGGGAGCATTTTTTGTGTTGTTGCCGACGGTAAGTGACACATTTTTTACACTTTTTAAGCAAACTTAACGCACGTCTCACTTTGGTTGACTTTGGTTTTTCCGATCACTGTAACCGACGGGCGTGAGTATGGGTTATTTGTCTCAATGCGCACGCACAGTTTTCAAAAAAACCGTGTTCCAAACCATTCCGCTGCCGTTTTGCGTGGAAATGAAACACCGTTGGAAAGGATTTGAATGTTTCCGCTTCGCGCCAGCACGGCCACCGACCACTTCGGCCACCGTTCGATCATTGCCAAACCGGAACGTAGCCCCGAAGGCACAAAACCGCGCGGCAACAAGGGGGCTTAAATCAAAACGACACCAGCAAACAATTTGTTATCGTTCTCGTTATGCTTGTACGCGGGCGCGTGGCGGAAAGTGCAACCGTGTCAACGGCGGGCAGTGCGCGGCGCGAACGAGCGATAAAATTAATACACATCAGCATTAATGGGACTTTGTTAACATGAATCAACGCTGGTATTGTCGGTCGTGTTGCGCTTCGCACGCCTGTTCGCGACCGCTGGCGGGTGGAGCCGCGCGAAGCCAACCGCACGCAAGGAAACACGAACACGAGGGAAGCGAATTGCATTTTGCACCTAATCCCACACTGCGCGAGCGCGTCGCTGAATTTGGTCTATCTGTGGCTCCCGGCTCTCGGCCCTCAGAGCGGACCGATTAATCTTCACCGCGGGAATCACAAATACAAAAACACACAAATTCCACCCTCCAGCATTCCGGAAGCGTTCACCTCCATTACAAGCAACAGTTTTTTATTGCTTCACTTTATTGAAAACGCAAAGGAGTAGGCCACGGCGCGGAAAAATGATCCATGCAACAAGCCCTGTTTGGCGTTTGGTTGTAAATTTTTGATACGCGGTGAGACAATTAAAAACGAATTACAACTCCCTCTCCGTGCCCGTGGGTGCCGGTGAATTTGTTATGTAAACACATTTCCTAAATTGAAAATCTCGAACGACTCCCGCCACGTGCATGACTCACGAACACAAGCCAGCTGGGGTGTGTGAGTGCGTTTGGGGCGGGTTCCTGTTTGAGTGCCTGCCTTGACGCCGATAATGACCATCGTTAGATACGGTTTGGTGCGGTTCGTGGCCGGGCGCTAGGCGCACACTTACAGACCTCTCTTGGGTCCTGCCGTGGGTTGCCCAGGATTGCGTATATCTTGATTTAATTAAATTAATTGATGTTTCTTTGTATGAGCCACCCGGTGGGTGAGCCCGGAGGGGGCGGGATGAGGGCATTTAATGGCGATATTGCTTGCTAACTGCTTCCAATTGTGCGCGGCTTCAATTCCACATCGGGACCGCTGGTGATAAATATGTTGCCTACCGTGCGCAGTGCTCGATTCGTTCGATGCATATGAAACCCTCCGCCCGATCGCTTGATCGTTCACGTTCGATCGACGAAACAGGGCTTTAGGTTTGGTCCTTTCCTCGTGCCTCGGTGCGGCTGCCGAAGCGCGGTGATTGTGTGTACGCCGATTTTTCGCCGTGGGAGGGCTACTGGATGCAGGGGAGTTCTCGGGGCACACCATTGAACGCTCACGGGGAGCGATATCCTTATTTAGGCAATAGGGCAATTTCACCGATCGCAAATTGCACCGCTGCGCCAACGAGCGAGCAGCGCAACAAAGGCCGACTGTGTGTATGCGGCACTTTAATGCTCGAAAGAGGAGCATGATTTCGCCGCAGCAGGACAGGAGTGGAGTGGAACAAAAGCTACCCGGGCAGAGCGGGACAGAAACAAAGCGACACAATATGCTGTGTGTGCCCTCTCCCTGCACTAGGTCCTGGCTGCCCGACGCAGTTCAATCTATGGGAAAGGAGAATTTATGCAACTGGCGCTTTTAGATTGGGCCCACAATGATCGTACCAACGAGTGGCGGGCGGAGGAGGCAAAGGCGAAGTTTTCTCGTGCCGTGTGAGGCCCGTTCCAGGCCCCGAGAAGGGATCCCAGGTTCCCTTACGAAACGGAAGGCTGATAGAGTTCCTAGAAAAATCGATAACCGAGCCAGTCGGTGTCGTTCGTGGAAAGTGAAACCCTTCATTTGGCTGCGTACGTCCCCACGCTAGCGCTGGCCGCTTCTTCTCCTTCTGCTCCGTCCCTGCATTACGCATCACTGACCCACTGGCGGGCCCTCCCCCTCAGTGGGATCAAAAGAACCACGCGCCCAACTCGGTTGTAAACAAATTTGAACAAATTTATTACCTCATTTCGTAAATTGTACCATTTCTCCATTCGTGGCGCTGCGGAGATGTCTTTTTTTTTCTCCTCCATCCCATTGCGTACGACTTGCGAGGTTCGAGTGGAAGGTGCCCGGATTGGGATTGGAAATTGAGCAGTACTTAACTAATGTTTCGACGGGACGTACAATGCTTTTCTAACCCTTCTTGCCCGCGGTGAAGCAACGATCGCCGAATTAAACTGCGGGTGGTGGAAGATACGAGAGTGCGCGAGACAAGAGGAAATAAACGACCAGGCCCGACCGTGTGTCGGCAGGAACTGGTTTAATGTTTATTTTAGATTCGCGTCAATTCCACATCGGGACCGCTGGTGATAAATATGTTGCCTACCGTGCGCAGTGCTCGATTCGTTCGATGCATATGAAACCCTACGCCCGATCGCTTGATCGTTCACGTTCGATCGACGAAACAGGGCTTTAGGTTTGGTCCTTTCCTCGTGCATTGGTGCGGCCGCCAAAGCGCGGTGATTGTGTGTACGCCGATTTTTCGCCGTGGGAGGGCTACTGGATGCAGGGGAGTTCTCGGGGCACACCGTTGAACGCTCACGGGGAGCGATATCCTTATTTAGGCAATAGGGCAATTTCACCGATCGCAAATTGCACCGCTGCGCCAACGTACCACTTCGGCCACCGTTCGATCATTGCCAAACCGGAACGTAGCCCCGAAGGCACAAAACCGCGCGGCAACAAGGGGGCTTAAATCAAAACGACACCAGCAAACAATTTGTTATCGTTCTCGTTATGCTTGTACGCGGGCGCGTGGCGGAAAGTGCAACCGTGTCAACGGCGGGCAGTGCGCGGCGCGAACGAGCGATAAAATTAATACACATCAGCATTAATGGGACTTTGTTAACATGAATCAACGCTGGTATTGTCGGTCGTGTTGCGCTTCGCACGCCTGTTCGCGACCGCTGGCGGGTGGAGCCGCGCGAAGCCAACCGCACGCAAGGAAACACGAACACGAGGGAAGCGAATTGCATTTTGCACCTAATCCCACACTGCGCGAGCGCGTCGCTGAATTTGGTCTATCTGTGGCTCCCGGCTCTCGGCCCTCAGAGCGGACCGATTAATCTTCACCGCGGGAATCACAAATACAAAAACACACAAATTCCACCCTCCAGCATTCCGGAAGCGTTCACCTCCATTACAAGCAACAGTTTTTTATTGCTTCACTTTATTGAAAACGCAAAGGAGTAGGCCACGGCGCGGAAAAATGATCCATGCAACAAGCCCTGTTTGGCGTTTGGTTGTAAATTTTTGATACGCGGTGAGACAATTAAAAACGAATTACAACTCCCTCTCCGTGCCCGTGGGTGCCGGTGAATTTGTTATGTAAACACATTTCCTAAATTGAAAATCTCGAACGACTCCCGCCACGTGCATGACTCACGAACACAAGCCAGCTGGGGTGTGTGAGTGCGTTTGGGGCGGGTTCCTGTTTGAGTGCCTGCCTTGACGCCGATAATGACCATCGTTAGATACGGTTTGGTGCGGTTCGTGGCCGGGCGCTAGGCGCACACTTACAGACCTCTCTTGGGTCCTGCCGTGGGTTGCCCAGGATTGCGTATATCTTGATTTAATTAAATTAATTGATGTTTCTTTGTATGAGCCACCCGGTGGGTGAGCCCGGAGGGGGCGGGATGAGGGCATTTAATGGCGATATTGCTTGCTAACTGCTTCCAATTGTGCGCGGCTTCAATTCCACATCGGGACCGCTGGTGATAAATATGTTGCCTACCGTGCGCAGTGCTCGATTCGTTCGATGCATATGAAACCCTTTTTTGTTATCGGTCGCATTCGATTGGTAAAGCTAGGGTTCGTCGCCTAATTTTTATTCCGAATGTCAACAGAAGTCTTTTGATGCATAAAGTAAAATAGCCATATTTGTGCAAACTTGCGTACTGTGCAGTTTAGTAGTATGTAATGTGTTTATCTTCCTCTACCGGACCACAATTGACGGTTTTTCTTTCTTTCTTCTCTCTCCCTCTTTACAACAGGTGAAAAGCCGCACAAATGTGTAGTTTGCCTGAAGGCCTTCAGTCAGAGCTCCAACCTCATTACGCACATGCGCAAACACTCCGGCTATAAGCCTTTTTCCTGCGGGCTGTGCGATAAGGCCTTCCAGCGAAAGGTGGATCTGCGGAGGCACCGCGAGGGACAGCATAACGAGCACAGCACGGCGGCCAGCCCGATCGATATGGTCAAGTACGAGCCGACGCTAAACCACAGCCACGGCAGCGAGCCGGACGATATGGCGGACGAGACAACAGTTGTTCCGGACTACCACGCAGACATCAAGATGGAAGTGGTCAGCAGCAGTTGCTCATGATTTTCGGTACCGCTGATGAGTTGCTGGAATGTTGCAGCTCAATGAAACGCAATCGAAGGTAAAGCTGCGAGGCAGAAAGCAAAAATCAGCGAAGCTACCAAATGTTCCTTGAAGTTCTACCTTGTTGATGCATCCTTTGGGATCATTTCTCCCCCCTTTTGGTGCGGTGCATAAAGGAAGAAGCGATCGTTTCTGTTGCTTCTAATTCACACATAAACGCGAACCGTCGACGGGCGTTGTGTTTTCGTGCGTTTTAAGAGCAAAACATAAGAAAAAGAAACAGGTACCCTACAAATGCTCGCAGCACACAAATGTGGCCTCATAAAAATAGCTGCCGAGAGCTCACTGACCTGCACCTAAACAGGGTGGAACCGAGCAGATGGCACGGATCACTTAGGAACGAAGCACGAAGGCTTACTGCACTGCGGGGAACGCGGGGAGAAAAGA
Source organism: Anopheles cracens (assembly GCA_002091845.1). Classification (NCBI taxonomy): domain Eukaryota; kingdom Metazoa; phylum Arthropoda; class Insecta; order Diptera; family Culicidae; genus Anopheles; species Anopheles cracens. The sequence continues at coordinate 95,552 of KZ071669.1, read as the reverse complement.
ATGTAATCCTTCTTTCTGCTTTAACACCATGGTTTTTTGTTTTCGTGCTGCCTGTCCAGAAGCTTGACGGGGGGTTCTGAGAAATTCCAGCTTCGTGGGGCTGTAGATTACAGATAGCTTTTTTTTTTGCACACGACACCGTACCGCGAGAGGCGCGTGTTTGCAATATTTTATCGCACGCGATACGTACGCTTTTCAGCGATTTTTATCAGTCACTGTGATTCGGATGCTTGAAATGCTTTTAGTCAACAGATTTTCGTCGATCTACCTCATTAAAATAGCCCCTTTGCAATAAAAAGGAAGTGCGTTTTGTTATCGGTCGCATTCGATTGGTAAAGCTAGGGTTCGTCGCCTAATTTTTATTCCGAATGTCAACAGAAGTCTTTTGTGCGCGAGACAAGAGGAAATAAACGACCAGGCCCGACCGTGTGTCGGCAGGAACTGGTTTAATGTTTATTTTAGATTCGCGTGTCAGTACCATTTTAATGAGTATGCTTTTTACCGGGCCGCGCATCACCTTGCCCGCTGTGCACGTTGCTTTTATTTCTTCGGAATCGAATCCGTTCGAAGACGACACCGACGACACGCAAAAGTATCGCTGCCCGGCGCTGGTCGCCTGTGTCACGTGAAGTGGTAATAACAATCACAATTTATTGATATTATGACAGTGAATTGGCTGATTGTGTCGCAGGCAATGGGGGTTAGGATTGAGAGAACATGAAGGGAGTGAAAGGTGACAACCAGGGTTGTTTTTTGTTGTTGTTTCCCCTCGAAGAGGATTTCTGTGGAAATGTAAGGAGATTTGAATAACGATTTCATTAGCAGAGTGCGATTGCAATGAGCGTCCGTTGATAGATTATCAGCATTTAATTGCTTGTGATATTCAGGTCAGGGTAGTTGGCAGGAAAGTTTATTCCACTTTTTATCTTACATCTTGTATCCACTGTACTAGCATTATTAAAAGTTCGAGATAGTTGAAACCTGTGCTAAAGGAAACATTGCTAGATACACCACAACCATACACAATCTAGCGTGCACGTGTTAACTGTTAACTAACTAAGCGACGTTGTTTACATAATGCTCCGAAACATTCACATTTAATAGTAATCTCACAATATTGCTACAAAATGAGAAAAACACAAACATTTCCTTGGCTGCATTAATTTAAAGACGTTTTGTACAAATCTGCGCCACGCTTTCTGCCGATCCGAGGCAGATGGTGTACCCTGTGGTGGCGCTGCTGATACTGTTGAAATTAATTATCATCGCTATGCTTTAATATACTTTTAATTTGTGTTAGCACCCATTCGCCGAAGGCTTACTGCACTGCGGGGAACGCGGGGAGAAAAGAATGTAATCCTTCTTTCTGCTTTAACACCATGGTTTTTTGTTTATTCTGGTGTGGAAGAACGAAAACGAAATTGTGGAACAGAAATAAATCTGTTAAGCTCTCGGTTCCCTTTAAGGCAAAATGCACGAAGCAACAGGACTTCGCCCAGGAAATGTTGCCGATCCATGCATTGTTTCAACCAAGCGTCGGGCCATGTGGTAGGCCTTAATCCGTCCCATATATAAGTGTAAGTTGTACATAAGGTAAAGTCCATCTGGTGGACGAACTAATTGACTGTATGAATGCATACAAATATTTATTTTGCTCTAATTATTACCATCGAAAGCCACCGCTGAACCCCACTAAGTGTAATGTAGCGCAATTTTTTGAACTAGCTATACCAAAGCTAATGTCGGTAGAATGACTGGATGCGGGTTAAAGGTATCTGCAACAATAATGACAAGCGCAAACCGAGCTATAGGAAGCTGATGCAATCAGTCAATTTCTATTAACAGATTTGTGCTTCTAGTCTCCAAAACTGTTGAAGATCCGGCAAATAACCTTTCGTTCTCATCCCCTCATTATCCGCGACATTACATCAAAATTAATGAGGCAAATCCAACGACAGAGTGGATCGTTACCGCGTACTAAGCATTCATGTCTGAATTCTTTTTCTTCTACTGTGAGGTATTCAAGGTAAATAACTAAATGTTGGGTTTCAGCATCGAAAGAGAGTCACACATTGTGATTGTTTCGATCAGCCCGCTAGATGTAGAGCGTAAGCATCTCTATGAACTCCAAAATTGATTGTGTACATTCGTATGAGATGGGACTAGCTGTTTCGAGAGCAACTCATCTTTAGTCATGAATTAGTGTGTA
>KZ071669.1:82461-93333 GCA_002091845.1 Anopheles cracens | reverse complement strand
CTAATTTGCCTATTGCAGCGATTTCCACGACAGCAATCGTCACCGTCGGTCGCTAGTCGCAACGCTCGATTCACCAAGCTGACCGGTTCGGTTGCTGTTAGTCTTTTCAATACAGTAGGAATTCTTTGTGGTTTCTTTTATTTCCAATTATACTTGATACTGATCCGTCATCTTTCCACAGCTATGTACTTCAGCTAGGAATGTCTGTTATCTAGTGTCTAGATATGTTATTCTGTAGCTGTAAACTGGGAATCTAACAGAATCGTTTGAAAATTTCATCAAGGCTCCGGGTAGGTTTATGGCTATTTAGAACATAAATGTACTTTGTTAGAGAATGCAGGCAGCTATTTTCTTACGTTTCCATTTACACTAGTTGCTAGAAGATATTACATGAGCTGTTGTGGAGCGGAACATCAAATTACGAGTTGTAAAAAATATTTTGTAAGATAAATAAAACCATTATGAAATTTAAAACAAAACGCAGTTACTAGATGTACGAATTTGAGAAACTTTTCTGCTATTTGGCTTACAGAAAGAAACTGCCTTTATGGACATCCTTGGGATTTAGAGCAATTTAAGATTGCTTAACTCTAGCAGATATCGGGCATGATTTTCAAAGGAGTGCTTGACATCGGTTGATGTGAGTGTAAACTTCAACATTTAGTCCTGTGTCCTGCAAGAAGATGCTCTTCACTTTTCTTTCCAGTTCACACTTTTTTACTAACACGGCGTCTGACTATTTATTCTTCGCACTTCTTCCATTTTATACATCCTTCTATTTCTGCTTTTCTCTCTCTTGGTCTTACGTGATGTTATTGCTGGTTGATGACCTATTCCAATCCTCATCTGTTATTTTTTGTTGTGTCCGCAGCATCGTCTGTTGACAAGTTAGTCATTCGGTTGAACATCGTTACAACGTTAGTAATACTTGACGAGTGTACAATATGCGCATTCAAATGTAATAGCGCAAATAGCGCATCGCGCAAATTGTTGTTATTGCTGCATTTCGATGCGACAATATTGTCATATTTCAGGTTCATAACTCGTACGCCTCACGATTTTGAAAGACAACATTGGACCATTTGAAATGCTACCAGATTTTTTGGAATATACACAATCATTTTTAGCAATATTTTTGATTGAATTGATTGATTATCAAAGCAAAAGTGTAAAGCAATGGAATGAAAAATGAATTTTAGGTTCTTTTATCGTCGCGTGATGCAGCGTTATAAAAATATCCTATTAATTCTTTACGTTTTCCCGCATATTACAAATCTCTTCGGCTTTTATTCTTTCCCTTTTCGTTCGAATTCCCTCGCGATATCCTCTCAAATCAACACGTGTCGTCATCCTACTGATAGGTCGTTGGGAACATTTTTTACCATTTCCCAACAAGAAAAATGGAAATCCAAAGATTTTTTGAAACTGATTTTCCTACATCTTTTCCGGATATCATCTTCCAGTTTTTCTCATGCCAGTTCTCCAAAAACGGAAGGCCATTAGTTTAAAACTCGATATGAAACCTACCTTTTTTGTAAGAAAAGAGTCTTTGTGATTAGCTTACCACCCATACACTTTATCCGTTTGTATAGGGCTTCCATGTGATTGTGTCCAGAGTGTTTCATTACAGTTTTACACAACATTAAGACCTTTTTATAAAAATATGTATTGAAAAAAATCCCGCCATCGCGTACTCGTTGTTTAATTCGTGTCGTGGGGTAGGGTGTTGCAATCGGATGCATGCTTCGGATGCATTTATCGATGATCAAACATTGCCGCAAATCATCTCGGCCGCGGCGGTTCCGTTGATGACAACCGGATGAGTAGGAAAAGGAAGCGACTGCGGTCAGATTCGATATGCCGAACTCCCCATTACCCCAAGCACCGTCCGATCGGCATGCAATTCCAACAATTGATGAATTGTTCACCTTGCGCGCACTCGTACGGTCCGCTTACTACCGTCGCTTCAAACTACCGAAAAATGGGATTGAAATCTGGTTAGGAATCGGTAGTATGGCCTGATGGTCCGAAACGGAACAGCATATTTGCCACGGGCGGTTGACGGCACTTCAGGCTGCTCGTTAAGACATTGATATCAGCGGGAGCAAGCGTCGGACAGCAGACGGTTGTGGAAAATTGGCCAGGAAATTGATCATTCGGCTCATCGAACTCATTGCGCCGAAAGCTTCCACCGCAGGCACGCAGATTCAATTGTGCCGCCCTGCCCAAAAGGGAAGCCGCATCAGGATCAAAGACCGGCGGCCGGTTGTTGTTTGTGTGTGGCGCGAGAATGTTTTAATTTGTCGATTTATGATTTTTGCATCAGGTGTAAGGTGTTTGGTGCGTTTGGCAATCGATGCCGCAATCGTTCGTACCGAGCTGGAGTTGAAGAGCGTGCGTTCGATCGGGAAACGAAGGAAATGCTATGGATGCTTCCGTGTCATCCCGCTAGTCGGTTTTTCGTTTGGTTTTACTGCAGCGAGTGTGTGTCGCTCTTACCTTCCGTAATGAGGGTAGCGAGGTGGCACTACTGCAACGAACCAATAACAATGTTCAATTCGTAATTTGGCTTCCTGCCGTCGGTAAGGGTGGAAATCGTGCCAAACCGCTCGTTTCTTTCATCCTAAGGCCTGTAACGGCGGTTGAATGGAAGATGCCACTGTTGCTCCACTCATTAGAAGTGAAGTGATTGTTGCTGCTTTGCTCTCGTTTAAAATTGCAAAAAAATCTGCAAAACAAAATTCCGGAATTAACAAAAGAAAATGAGTTTGACGGATGGTGAAATCGCAAGCATTTGATCGCAAATTAAATCAATATAGACACATCAATCAATTACATCAATTAAAAAAGATACAGTAAACCGCAGGTTTTGCGGCGTCAACACAACAGGGAATGTAATAAATCCTGATCAGTTTTAAAAACAAATTGTTATGTGTTATTATTTTTAATTTATTTTTAGGTAAAAGACAATCGATTAATTAGTAAGACATTATCTGTTTTTCCACAAATCTAACCTTTCAGACAAACACAAACAAGGTCAATGCATGTCAATTGTCTTCGGCATATGAGGTGTGCTACCGGGACTAGTGCCTAGAGCACACATTTTTTATTTGCCCCATACCGTCTGCTACTTGGAGCAAACTGTACATCTGTGTATCTGGTTTCCTGCACCAACCTGAAAAAAACAATAATCATTAAAAACAAGCACATTGTTGGTGTTTTGCAAACTGTTCTATACACATTGTTGGAAACTACAATACTGTAATTGATATGGTAGTTAACAAATGGTCACTATGATTGCGCTCAAAATTGTTCCATATTTGAAAATTAAATATACCTGATGTTTCAACGAATTGTTTCAAAATGTAGTACTTTACTTCTCAAAAACAATCTGCAAAGCTGAAGAAGGTTCCTCTTTTATCTGAAAACATCAATCATACGGGATAGCTTGCTGATGTGGAGCAGGACCTTCATGGTTCAATTCAGTGAGAAGCTACAGCACCAGCATGAAATGATAAATACATAAATTGATTGTAAAACAAGTCACCTGATAGAACAGGCTCATGTATTTTCCATGCATATGAAAGCATCGCGACTGACGTTTACACGAAGGGTTACAATGTCACTAGCCCGGTGGTCTCCACTCGTCAACGGAATAGTGCCATCTGATTATGAATCGATCGATCAGGACAGAGCCCAATTTTACCCTCACAGCGGAAGCTCCAAAGTTTGATAGCACTACAGCTTTCCTATTGCGATCGCAATCCGCAAGGTTCTGAGCCGCTACATATGCTGCGTGCGGCGATGAATAATTCAGCAAATGACGAAAATCATGCGTCCGTATACATCTGTCAAAATTCGATATTATCATTTTCCGCCTAACGGAACCGGTGCTTCGGTGGCATTGGGAGGGTTGCATGAGACTCCCTCCTGGCCCCGTTCCCCGGTCCACCTGCAGTCGCTCCTCGAACGGCACTCGTGCCACAACCATTATCACATAATCGAAAATACGCGAAATACCGCGCCCGGGCCAGGATTTGCCAATGCCTGTGGAACGATGCGATCGGCGCTTCTGTGCTGACGCTTCCGCGAATCAGTCGCACTTGTGATTGTGAAAGTTTGGCAATTAAATACTTTACGCGACTAATTAATGCAGCCCCGGAACCGACTGGCTGGTGTTGATGGCTCGATGCGTGCTCCCATCTGTCCGGGGACCGTTCGTCAAAAAATCACGTTCCACGGTTCCACGTTTGGCGAGGGGCACGGTGCGCTTATGTGCGCGATTGTGTGCGACACGGTGTGCCGTAATCAACGCGATTCGCTGATAAATATTCATCGATCGGATGCTGCCTGTGTGTTGGGAATGGCAAGCTCGCCTCCGGAAAGCGGCCATGACCATTGCACCCCTTGCACCGAGGCGCAAAAGGACACGTTGCGTTACATTGTTGTCCCCCGTTCCGAATGGTCGATCGTCAAATCTGCGATCGGTGGCCGAATCCTGGAGGAGAACTGATCTCCTGAATCGCGCGACGAAAGCCAGCAGCAGCAGCAGCAGAAAACGTTGTCACTGTCATGGTCAAGCGTAATTGTTTGCCGGTGTGCAATGAATGAACGGTCCGGCGTGCAGCGCTCGCGGACTCCGCAAGACATGATTTATTCTGCTCCGAAACACGGATGCCCACAATGAAACATCGCTATAGACATGAATGAACGGCGCACCGATCGGCGTGCTCACGGTCGTGAAGAATACCGTGTGTATTTCAATCTGTTGCTGCAGGTTTTTTGCCTTTTGTTTTTGATTTGTTCCTTTCGGGATTCGGGTTCGAGTTTTTGATTATGTACCGTTGTACCACTGAGCTGCAGGCCCCCTTGCACCCTCGGTTTGCTCCCGGTTTGCTGCCGTGGCCGGAAGGCTAGGCCCCGCCTGGGAGCCGGAAATTTATGCGAAATGACATGGAACAGGTTTTGTTTGAGCACCCGAAAACCAGAAATTAATTAAAATCCCATTATGTGCAACGGAATCGTTGGTAAGCTGTGCTTATTTGCTCCGCACTTCTTTCACTAGGTTGTCAGGCGCTATCATACGGTCAGAGCATTAATTTGGCAAGAAGGAGCGAAAGGTATGATTGATTTATGCAGCGGATACGATAGCGCCTAGTTGATACTGAAGCTTATTGGGTAGCACAAAATGGGTTGTTTGTTTATTTACAGGATAATTAAGACGGAAACGGCGAAACGAAGAAACGAAAAAAAGTAAAAAAAAGGTATTTTTGTTCATCTGTAAAGAACAATTCGGTTGAAAATATCCATAAAAATTAGCATTATGAATTTTCTAAATGTCCTGAAAGTATAGCAGAGCTACTAAAAATGGTTGTCATTTATGTTACTCAATCATTCTAAAAACAGACAGACAATATCTGACATGCTCCATAATACAGAAAAGTTGAGCTTTTTTTCAAGAAATTAGTCATACGTTTACGCGAATTTGTTCATTCAACACTTTCTTAACCCCATGCAAATAGTTGTACTAAGCATGTAATTTCAAGTGCAACAAAATCCGTATTCAAAATGTTTTCATTTGATACTGTTGTAAAGTTGATACATTGTCCATGTTTTTGTTTGTGTGCTAGAGCTAGTATAGCTTTTTCGTTAAAACGCATGATCGCCCGCATGATGTTTATCTGCCTAATAATATTTATGATTTTATTCTTATTTCCATTCTTCGTGGGGTGTTGAGTAAGAGTTGTGGTGTTGACTGATTCACTCATGACAAATAATCGCTTAAAAGAATCAAATTCGTTATCCGTGCACGAAACGAACACAGCTTCGCTCACGACAGCACCGTAAAATTCGCACAAGATTCGACGATATCAATCGGCAAGATTTATCTTGCAGCATGGACAAATTTATGTTTCTGCCGAGTGTTGATGGAGCTATAATTTCGAAGCAAAAGCCATCAATAAAAACACAATGTGTGTAAGCTGCTGCTGTTATCGGGGCACCCTATCCGTCGCCGGGGAGCATCGCAGCTGCATTAAGCGGTGTCACGGGGCCGTCGCAGTACGCCGTGCTCGATCAGTCATTTCGGGCACGTTCGTATGAAAAAATCACCCGTCGAGGCAATAAAAATCCGGTGAATGATATTTATTTAATTGATTTCCTGGAGAGACAGAGAGAAAGACTCGCTCCCAACTGTCGATGCGCATTTCCATCGAACGGCGCATCCCGCGCAGTGTTCGAAAGTGTCGCAAGTGTCCAGAACGGCGTTGGGAGACGATGACGGAAACGATCCATTCCCGGCGCAGCAGCTCAATCAAAAAGCAATGAAATCAATGTTGGCAGGCATAGCGTTATCGCCACCGGTCAGCTAACCTCAGCTGCGGTGCAAGCGAATCCACGGTCGTTACAAACACACGCGCAAGAAAAGAAGAGAAGAACGTTGCGAAATGGGTGCAAAGTTTTTCTTTTAATTTATCAATTATTTTATGGCGTTGCCTCGCAGTCATGTCGAAGGGTTTGTGGATGCGGAGAGTAAGACGGGCGAGAGTGATGCGGACAGTCGCCTGTCGTGATCGCTGTGCTGTACACGCTCCCATCGTGCCTTCTCTCATGGGATGGCAGCACGGTAGAGGGAAATGATTTGAAATGTTTCGCATGCGACCAAATACTTCTGCACCTGCCCGGAACAACTTAATCTTATAAGCAAGTATTGATGCGGGAACGAGAAAGGATGCACGGGGTGCGCGCGGGAAAGGAAAGTCATCTGATCGAAGGAAGTCAAAAAATAACTTCCATGTGTTGTGCGTTCTCCTATCTCCATGATTGGCATGATTGGCTTCGTGATCGTGGTTTTTGGGTATGTTTTTTTGAAGCATTTCTTTCGTTCGAAGTCCTGCCGTAATCAGTGACAGTCGACAAAGGGGGGGGGGGGGGGTTTGCAAGGGACGCTGTATTTCCACTGGTGCATTGATAAATTGACTGCCAGTATGTTTCAGCCACGAGGCTGCTCTTACCTTATAAGGACATTAGTTCTGTAATGATTTGAAGGGTTTTGGGAGGGATTGATACATTAAGGCAAACCGAAATATAATTGGTTTTACTCGTTCTTTCGAATACGGCACAGAAGTTTGTTTGGTTGAATATTAGACCTGATTGGATGTTGAAAAAATTGGAACATAATTTCAGAACCCTTGTTTAACGACGGTAACGGTTCAATGTTATTCATTGGACTTTCGCAATTCGTAGCAATTTGAGTACAGTGATGATTACGAAGTGATTACATCGGTCAACGAAATGTAATGCATAATTATGCAGCTCAGATTAATCTCAGTTTAATGTCCATGCTGGACATACATTAAACACACCACGTAAAGTCCAAAACCAAAACACAACTAATCTAGGTGGAAACAACAAAGAAGAAAAAAAAATGCTGAAGACGATTATGCAAAAAATCAGCTGTCGGAATTTTAATGAATACACTCATTGACGTGTAGAGTTTATTGCTAAATCCATTTTTAGGAAACCATATGGCAGCTATGTCCGATTATAATTTGTATGGTAAATCGGGCAGGAAACTTAGCAATATTTTTTTTTATTCCTTTTCAATCTAGAAATGCAAACGATATGATGCGAGCCTCCTGTGCATATGTTAGAAGCAGGCGTCATGCAAATGAGTTGAATAATAATACATCTTTTATTCCTCTCGGTCCACCTTAAGAAATGGAATACGTTATCGCTGTATTTGTGATAAAAGTATTAGGTTAATCATTCCATAAGTTTATTTACTATAAATATACATGTAAATGGTTTTAGTATAACAAAAGTTATCTAAATTTACAATGCTACATACTAAAAATCACACTTTTGAAATTTACAATGAACAGATAGTTATAGTGAACAGTATTAATAGATAAACAGTATAATAATTATCTATTAATGACAAAAAAATGTTGTGAACGCCACCAACATTATTATGGTAACATTAACATTATATGTAGTTGTTAACATTATATGTAGTTGTTTCGTAAGTTGTCACAAAACATTAAAAACGGTATTTAATACCCAAATTAATTTGTGTATGTGTGTGTATATGTGATGATGTTCATTTAAACTATGTGTAAGGCATCAATTGCCTTAAAACTTCATCAAGAGAAAGTGACGACACCGCCACAAGCCTAGCTTTCGCTCACGAAAGAATGTAATTATTTTTAAAACCTTCCTGCAGTAAAAACGACACGTCCAGAAGCGATTTTCAGGGCAGCCAATTTACCATGCAAACGAACTGAGCGCAAAAAAATTCTGATCGGTGATTCTCGACGCGGTGCGCACGTCGCCGCGCAGAAGATCTGCCGAGTGAAAGCTCGTCCCGTGCCGATGAATCCTCGCGTAATTATTTTTCAGCTGTAGCGGCAGTAAAAAAGGAGTTAATAACTCGCCAAGAATAATGTTTGCATAGGCATTTACCCCCGGTATCCATATCGTAAAGCATCCGAAAGTAGGATGTTTTCATTAACGATATATTAATGGGATACGGTGCGATCCGGATTCTGCCTCGGAAGTTGATGGCAGCCGATCTCAATCATGTAAAAGTACTTTTTTTGCCTCCTGACAGTTATCCCTCTGGCGGCGGCTGTTGCTGCCGCTGTCTGCCGGGAACGAAAGTGCATGCTAAGTAGGTCACAGCTTCGTACAGGACACCGGTGTGATGATATGGACGATGATGATCGATAATATTCCCGAAAAGCTCCGGACCGCGGCCGGCCCAGAAGACGACTGGCCTGTGCGGCGGGCGACGAAAACATATGGAATTATGTTCGGTAGTGACTTCCAACAGCGGCGATGCGTTAGGACGAAGCCTGCTCACCGATGCGCAGACGCACGTGTCCAGGCTTGTGCGGTCGGGCGCGCGTGCGCACGCGCACTCATGCATACGGACAAAAGTTTACATAAGTGAAATTGATGGTTGGAGCACGCGAGACACGCGACCAGGCAAGCGCTGTCAAGCTTTCACGGCAGCCGAAGCAGTAGTGCAGTGCAAATTGCATCTGTCATAAATTGCCACTCCCGGTAAGGGCCGACAGTTATCTGTCACACTTGCGCGATCGATGCAACAGTCGAAATGAATGGGCTAATCGATCTGACGAAGGATTTAAGGTTAATTATCATTTTTCACCTGAGCAGAATGTGCGGACATAATGTTTCATGAAGAAATTAAGCTCAAGACATCGGGCACTACCGAGGAAATCGATATAATTGGATCATCAGCTTGAGCTTCACAGAAAAAGGCAACAGAAGCGTTTTGAACAAATATGTCTTTATTAAAAATTAGCTTCTTCGTGGGATAGTTCAGGAAAAATGAATAAAAAGTCTCTCAACCGCGTCCTCCTTCGCGAGATGTGAACGAGCTCGAAATGTGGTAACGACAGTCGCTTTACCCAACTGTTATTCTGAGCGAGATTAAAGTGTTTTTTTTTTGGTTTCAACTAAGCACAACGAAGCTTTTGCTAAGCGAAACATGTACAACATACGAAGGACATACAGAAGGACTGAGTCCCTCGCTAAATGCACGCCAAGGATTTGGTGCAATACACATCCGCCGCCTTTGTGGTCCTTTCTGCGTACCCTAACGTTCGATCGCAAGGATTGACTTAATGATTTCATTCGATGTTAACCATTTGTTTGTTACAGCACCGTCCGGCACTGGTAATTTTACCCCGCATTCCACAAGCATTCCCAGCCCGACAGCCCTCCTTACGACATCTGCGATGGGCGTTGAGGGCGATTTGTTCGGCTCTGCAGACGGATCCGTCCGACGATTGACCGATGAGATGTGCCCTTCGCGAAATGGCAACAGGTACGCGAACAGGACTCGGAACAATTATCGTCCCGCGCATGCAGATCCTACACCGTGGACACCGACTGGCGAACTAGCAGCTATTGATCGTTTTCTTCCGTTCGATTGAAAATCGGCTATCAGCTGGTCAGCATAAGCGCTGGTTGTCGTGGAAGTGGATGCAACGGATCGGATGTTCTGAGCTTGATTCGGATGTCCGGTTTATTGAACCGATGTGTGTGTGTGTGCAAGGTTTTTTTTTGGTTTTGAGTTATCGCAGACTAGCATCAGACTAAGATGGTTGCCTCATGAGAATGTGTTTCGCAGTTAGCTGTTGTTCGGTACAACCGCATATTGTTGTAGTACCGATGATGTTTCGAATTTGTATACAAATGTATGTTTTTCTAACATTTCAACATTGATTGGAACTTAGCATGCATCATATTTTAAAAGATAAGATATCTGAACTCGATCGTGAGCTGTCTTTTTGTGCTTAAGTATATCACAAAAAGTACGAGCCAAAACCTTAATTCAGCTTGCATGATATTCTTTTCTGTGCAGAAGAGAATAAAGTTTTCATATGTTGATTAGTTTTTTCTATGATATTTTCTCCTTTTTGGTACAAATTTAACAACAAAAATAAGTGTTTTCCACTAATACAAAATGTAGCTGAACTCATCAGTTTCAATCAGTTTAAAATCTTCTTTCATGTTTTTAATACTGTCAGAAAGGATAAAATCTGTAGGATAAAACTCAAAATTGATGTGAAACATTTAAGGTATTCCCGATCAAGTAAGAATACGCACATAGACAATACGACAAGTACTGCGCCAAATGGTAAAATAAAACATTGATAACGCACCTTTAAAACGAAACTAATGAGAATATCTGATCGCATCTAAAATCCTGATGTCTCAACATCGAAGAAGCAACATCAACAATAACACGCGTTCTTTGAATGTGTCATCACTTATTCATTGGCGACGAAGAACGTGATACAATGATAAATTGAGCTGCAACTTTGTCACACGAAGAGGTGA
>KZ071669.1:40917-56325 GCA_002091845.1 Anopheles cracens | reverse complement strand
AATGCTTACCGTCTTCCTTTCCGAGCAAGATGTTTACTTGAGCGCGATTATTCCAAGGTGCTGGTCGTTCTGGTGCTGTTTCGATTGATTTTCCCAGCAATGCGAGTGCTTCGGTGAGTTTTCCTTCACTTGCAAGAGCAATTGCTTCTATTTCCATTCGCTGCGATTCCTTAACGCGAGGATCACTTTCGGCATTCGCATCTTAAAAGAGAATGATAAATGGTTTTAAGATACTCGTTCTGGTGCTGTTTCGATTGATTTTCCCAGCAATGCGAGTGCTTCGGTGAGTTTTCCTTCACTTGCAAGAGCAATTGCTTCTATTTCCATTCGCTGCGATTCCTTAACGCGAGGATCACTTTCGGCATTCGCATCTTAAAAGAGAATGATAAATGGTTTTAAGATATTGCATACCACAGAAGGAAGCCAGACGAGAGTTACAGCAAGTGTACGTTTACGCGCTAGACAGTAACATCTACTGATCTAATAAAATGAACACTACCATACCTTGCGGATCTTCCAGATGCTTTTCCTCTTCCTGCAGCAAATATTCTTCACCTCCAATCTGGGATGGATTTAAAATTGACTCTAACACTTGCCGATCGTGCTCCGAAAGGCAATCCTTGGTAAGAGAGCTCATATTAAAGAGGTTCGGTATTCACTTCACTGAAAAAGGATCTGTTTTCACTGACTTCTTCGAAACAACTGAATACGGGTTGTAACAACGCACAAAATCTGTATAGCAACGGGCCAGCATTTCAAAACCGGAATCTGATTAGATGCAGGAACTGAGGTGGAACAGGTTTCTAGCACGTACCGCATGTCAACAAATGTTCGAGATTTAAAACGCAGCGTGGATTTGTCTACCGGCGAGTCATACCAACGCGGATAAGACATTCAAGGGTTATTGTTTTGGAAGGGTTTGACTTCCGTAAAATGTCGTTCGAGCCGATGTTTGGTATAAATAACAAATGTAGTCTTCGAATTATAAGCTGAAAAGGATAGCACTTTTTGAAAATAAATACCAAAGCGGATAAAAGACAAGTACATAACATAAAAAAGTTTACTTTAGAGAACTGTAGAAGCTTAATCTTTCGTATTTTAAAGTGAATTTAAGTTACATATTTTAAAAGATTTTTTCTTTACTATTTACGAATGGTTTGATCGACATCGATTTTAGAAGGAATTTATAAACTATGCGATAGTGCAATCATTTTGATAACCACTGTAGATTGATTGCCATTTATAGAATGTAACGTGCATATGTACCACTTTTGGAATTATTTTTGAATATTTGAATATTGCATATATATATATTAAATATATTTTCTTTCGTATTTTTTCGTTTCAATATACCCCGCTGACACAGCGCTCTACATCCGGTTCTTCCCGATTTATTTGATAGCTTTAGAGCTTCATCGATATCATTCTGTGCTTCTGTTATGGAAAAAAGAGTTAATTAGTTAATTTTAAAATTTTAATTTTATAAAATTTATTTGTTAATTACTAACATACTTAAATTTATTAAGTTTATTACGTTCATGAGATTTATTGTTAGCTAGTAAATACCTCTCTAAAACAATATATTCTTTCGTTTATTCCGTTGAATAGATTAAAGCATCTTCAAAAAGCGTCTAGAGCTTACGAAAACTTATCGTTCTCAAAGTGATCTAATTTCGCACGGAGCTTTGAAAAGCTCCACGCTGAATTTCTCACTAGGTGGCGCTGTACCCGAATGCTTACCGTCTTCCTTTCCGAGCAAGATGTTTACTTGAGCGCGATTATTCCAAGGTGCTGGTCGTTCTGGTGCTGTTTCGATTGATTTTCCCAGCAATGCGAGTGCTTCGGTGAGTTTTCCTTCACTTGCAAGAGCAATTGCTAGGGAAAATACTGCACCGAGTTATGCAAATTAGGGCAATGCTGTGGAAGGTGAACCGTAGCTATGTGTTTAACATCCCAAACACGCGCAGGTCGGATTTATTTGGTACACAAACGCAGCGGAAAGATGACGTTGGCATTACCGGTTTAATGGTTGAATTGCTCCTACCGTCCATATTGGATGTCTATTTCCATCCAGAAAGGGTATTTTTGAAGCTTCTTAACCGGTTGGACTGAAATCACCAGTAAAACCCGGAGGTCTAGTGACACAGGGTTCTCACACGGCAGTACCGGCACCAAAATCCCATCTGGATCGTCTCTCCACAGCAAGTAATGACTAGCCGGTTATGGTGGTTTAAAAAATCAGTCTCAAGGTGATATAAACTAAACCGTTACAAGACCGTCATGACCGCATAGGCTAAATAAGAAGAAGTAGAAAAGATATCTTTAATAGCTTCAAGAAAAAGATTTAAAAAACATTAGAAAAATATAAGACTTTACGAAAACCATTTTCGAGCAATCGAAGCACAAAGTTATGAAAGTGTCATTTTAAACCATATTTGACCGTTAGTGTTAAGACTATACGCCAGTTTGTTAAGTTTACCAGCTGATCTACTGAACTGATAAGGAGGATCATGATGCCAGCAAGACTTTCTTATCGTGCTATCTCAACTGCAGTTTATTTCAAGGTTATTACGAGGATTGGTTCTGAATTCTTCATGCCGCTTGTGAGTGCGGAGATCTTGTCTTGAAATTATTATTTCAATAAATCCAACGATTTGCGTTGCTATCCACATTTCAATAGTCACACTGAGAAAGGTTCCAAGGCTCCGAGACAGACATGTGGTTGCGTCAATATATCCACCAATTTTAAGCCGAGCGCTTCAACTGGCAAGATTAATCTTTCGATAGGCTAAACCACTAGTCAGCATGAAGCAGGAGTTGCGAATATTACTTTCTATTTTTGCTGAGGTTGCTCCAGTTTACCAAACATTCACCAAACAGGTTAAATCCATTGTTTTACCTTTGCCCATCTGTACGCGTGCTGAAACCCATTCCAAAAACAGGTTAGTCACGTGCCAACTTGTAGTTTTTGTTGTTGCTCGACTGTCATTATTATTGCTTCGATCATTGGTCTTTTCATGAATACAAACACAAGTTTTTTTTGTTGTAATTGTCTCGTACCACATAGTATACCCTTGTCCCTTGTGTTGGATATAAAAAAAAGTATGAACCACTCATTATTAACGCCGCCCGTCAGTCGCAACCCGCGGTTTGTGCGCACGGCAAGCCGACGGCGGCGTTGCGATGGACGCAGCGTAATAGTTCATTCGTGCAACCAACTGCAAGCTGAACTCAAACTCGGGCGTTACACCGTGGCGAAGAAAGTGCCTCTCTCCTTTAGCTTTGTCGCAAGCAATGGGCAGAATAGATTTGTTTGTAAACGCTGTCGATGCCGCTCGGCGGCGTTTAGCGCTGCGTATGACATGCTTTATGTGTTTACGCCGCCACCGATCGCGATCGGTTCAACGCCGCCCGATGGAGGTGCGCGTTAGTTTCTGACGCTGTGGGAATTTACCCAGCTGCGGGCGTTCTAGTGCACCGGCGACGGTTTGCGATCGTGATGCGGCGGCCATTGGACGCACATTGTCATATCAACCAGACTGGGCTCGTTGGCAGTGATTTATCAGCGTTCTTTTGTATCCGCTGCGTTGGTACTGTGACGTCAGGACGCAATGACATTGATTTAGAAATGTGAACAACATTGGTGGAATTGTCAGATAGTCAATACGCACGTGCATCTGTGTTGCAACTTACGTACGGTTGGAAAATCACTTTAAACCTAGATCTTACTGTCAGCATTTTAAGGTTGCTGGTATTGCACATTGGTATCTAATTACCCTTCATTAAAGATACCTAATGTTTGCAGTTTGATACTTAAATCGTTCACAACTATACGACAATCTTTTTTTTATTAAAATACGAAAAATCGAGAAGATAAATGCAAGAGATGTTGCACTCAGTTGTAGTTAAGATCAAAAATAATATTTCTTATCATTTTGCCTATTTGTACAAACACTATTACTTATTTATTGCCGAAAAGATAATCTTCAAAATCATGTAGATTAATTGTTGATCCAGACATTCGTAAGACAAAATTATTAACGTAGACATAAATTGGCTTACATGCAATGTAAATCGTTTTAAACGTATCATTAAATTGAAGAACCATCAATCGACCGTTGATCGAGAAGTGCTCGAATTAGACAAGCTCAATTCTATTCCAACATACAACATGAGGAAATCAACAGATAAGAAATAAATTATAATATCTTATGCGATAGCAAGTTCATTATTTTTATCTATCCATTCAAGTTTTCGAAGCGATAAAAGAAGTGGTCGTATAGTCCTGTTACGAAGTATAGTTGTCCCTTTCCAAATGATTTAAGACGTACAAAGTATTGTTATTCATTGCATTACAAAAAAATATTTTCTCCATTGTATTCTTGTTATTTTGAATAATGATCTTCTTGTCAGCCTTGTAACGGCTCTACTGAGAGCGCATCTGTGAGCTTGGAATAACCTCAGATGACCATCAATTCTATCAGTGAAATTTCTTTTTGGCCACACTGGTCCCCAATCAAATAACGGAAAATCCATCAACCCCAATTCTACTTCAAATTGGTCAAAGTATCCAACATCAATCACGAGTCTAGATTCAGGAGAAATCTTCATCTATGTGCCTTTCTTATCATCTCGATCGGAAACGACTTTCCGCGAAAAAATCAGGTTCAAGGTGATATAAATCAAACAATTATAAGACCGGCATGACCGCATAGGCTAAATAAGACGAAGTAGAAAATATATATTTAATACCTTCAAGAGAAAGATTAAAAAAACATTACAAAAATATGAGACTTTACGAAAAAGTCGATAGCTCCAACCATTTTCGAGCAATCGAAGCACAATGTTGCGAAAGTGTCATTTTAAACCATATTTGACCGTTAGTGTTAAGACTATACGCCAGTTTGTTAAGTTTACCAGCTGATCTACTGAGCTGATAAGGAGGATCATGATGACAGCAAGACTTTCTTATCGTTCTATCACAACTGCAGTTTATTTCAAGGTTATTACGAGGATTGGTTCTGAATTCTTCATGCCGCTTGTGAGTGCGGAGATCTTGTCTTGAAATTATTATTTCAATAAATCCAACGATTTGCGTTGCTATCCACATTTCAATAGTCACACTGAGAAAGGTTCCAAGGCTCCGAGACAGACATGTGGTTGCGTCAATATATCCACCAATTTTAAGCCGAGCGCTTCAACTGGCAAGATTAATCTTTCGATAGGCTAAACCACTAGTCAGCATGAAGCAGGAGTTGCGAATATTACTTTCTATTTTTGCTGAGGTTGCTCCAGTTTACCAAACATTCACCAAACAGGTTAAATCCATTGTTTTACCTTTGCCCATCTGTACGCGTGCTGAAATCCATTCCAAAAACAGGTTAGTCACGTGCCAACTTGTAGTTTTTTGTTGTTGCTCGACTGTCATTATTATTGCTTCGATCATTGGTCTTTTCATGAATACAAACACAAGTTTTTTTTGTTGTAATTGTCTCGTACCACATAGTATACCCTTGTCCCTTGTGTTGGATATAAAAAAAAGTATGAACCACTCATTATTAACGCCGCCCGTCAGTCGCAACCCGCGGTTTGTGCGCACGGCAAGCCGACGGCGGCGTTGCGATGGACGCAGCGTAATAGTTCATTCGTGCAACCAACTGCAAGCTGAACTCAAACTCGGGCGTTACACCGTGGCGAAGAAAGTGCCTCTCTCCTTTAGCTTTGTCGCAAGCAATGGGCAGAATAGATTTGTTTGTAAACGCTGTCGATGCCGCTCGGCGGCGTTTAGCGCTGCGTATGACATGCTTTATGTGTTTACGCCGCCACCGATCGCGATCGGTTCAACGCCGCCCGATGGAGGTGCGCGTTAGTTTCTGACGCTGTGGGATTTTACCCAGCTGCGGGCGTTCTAGTGCACCGGCGACGGTTTGCGATCGTGATGCGGCGGCCATTGGACGCTCATTGTCATATCAAGCAGACTGGGTTCGTTGGCAGTGATTTATCAGCGTTCTTTTGTATCCGCTACGTTTGTACTGTGACGTCAGGACGCAATGACATTGATTTAGAAATGTGAACAACATTGGTGGAATTGTCAGATAGTCAATACGCACGTGCATCTGTGTTGCAACTTACGTACGGTTGGAAAATCACTTTAAACCTAGATCTTACTGTCAGCATTTTAAGGTTGCTGGTATTGCACATTGGTATCTAATTACCCTTCATTAAAGATACCTAATGTTTGCAGTTTGATACTTAAATCGTTCACAACTATACGACAATCTTTTTTTTATTAAAATACGAAAAATCGAGAAGATAAATGCAAGAGATGTTGCACTCAGTTGTAGTTAAGATCAAAAATAATATTTCTTATCATTTTGCCTATTTGTACAAACACTATTACTTATTTATTGCCGAAAAGATAATCTTCAAAATCATGTAGATTAATTGTTGATCCAGACATTCGTAAGACAAAATTATTAACGTAGACATAAATTGGCTTACATGCAATGTAAATCGTTTTAAACGTATCATTAAATTGAAGAACCATCAATCGACCGTTGATCGAGAAGTGCTCGAATTAGACAAGCTCAATTCTATTCCAACATACAACATGAGGAAATCAACAGATAAGAAATAAATTATAATATCTTATGCGATAGCAAGTTCATTATTTTTATCTATCCATTCAAGTTTTCGAAGCGATAAAAGAAGTGGTCGTATAGTCCTGTTACGAAGTATAGTTGTCCCTTTCCAAATGATTTAAGACGTACAAAGTATTGTTATTCATTTAAAAAAAAACAAAGTGAGTGTCTGATACCGAGCGTAAGAAGAACCTGCGATTGGACGCATACGTAGACGAAGCTCATCACGCACGCGAAAGTAACCCGCACAACGGTGACGCCAACAGAACCAACCGATCAACCGACACACGACTGGGCCGTTACTGGGCGCAAAACAGTGACGACACAATCGTGGGTTAAAGCGCGGCTCGCGAGGGTACTCTCCAACAGCGCAGCGTGCGAAGCAACGCGTGGTGGTTGTGACCCCTTCGCGAGTCACCGAGGCGTGATTCTTGCCGCGCACCAACACGCGAACCCGCCTATCGAGACACGGCACCGTCAGGCGTAGCCCTACTGCCTCTGCAGAATCTCTCGCATCAGTTCGCAACGAGACTCCGAGCGGAGTAACACGCAACGCGCCGAGGAAGCACAAACCGTTCCCGGACAGCGCAGGACACGATGGCCGTCGACCAGAAGCTGGAGGAGCTGATGGGGTTGCTTGGTAAGTTTGCTTGGAGGTGGAATTTCTTGCGCTCGAACTCGGGCGACAGTGCGAAGCGACGTGTGGATTTGAAAGTGAAATCGAGTGCTCGAAGTCGGTGCCCTCCGGCTTTAAAATGACAGTAGGAAAGGAAAGCAGCAGGAACAATCGTTCCAACGTATAGGAGGAACCACCTGAAAGGAAGAGCAATGGCTTTTAAGACATAACGAGAACGTGGCAAACTGTGCTCTTTTAGTTTACTTTTCGATCAGAGTGTCTATTTTATAAACTAGCCAAACACTTCCACCATCCTTCGTGCGTTTTGTCGCTAAGTGGCCCAGGTTCGTCAGAACGCCATGCGTCGTGAGCGGCCGGCACATATTGGGCACTCATTACGGAATCCCTCCAATTCGCTACCGCCTCGCTCGATAAGTGGCTTCGCAGAGGGTCGAATTGGGAAGAGCTGTTATCAGGCAGCATTATCACGGCCACCAACACCAGCGTGCAGCGTGCTGCTGGGCGAAATTACAGAACCATGCGCACTGGGCTGCTGGCCACTCGCGATGTTTCTCGCGAGCAGTGAAATGTAGAAACGCATGTAAAATACACAAAAACGAAACGAAAGAGAGCACGAAAGAAGCAAGCGGAAACGGGATGGAGCGAATGAATGGGCCAAACTCCACCAGGCACGCGCGCTAAGCAGACTTCGATACTCGACGCTGACGCGGCCCGTTCGAATTTCAGTGTTCAGTGTGGTTGGTACGTTTGGATCGGCTTGGTGGGTTTGCGGCAGATCGAGTTGGGTTTCGGGTCGGGCGGTCTTTAGCGTGCGCGCTGCTGGTGTAGTGTTGGTGGGATCGTTTCAGCGGCCAAGAACGAGGTTCAAACCGAAATGCAAACGGAAAAATGCTCCCAGACCGGCGGCGAGGACAGCTCGGGTCGATTATCACCCGAAAGCGAATGGTTTATTTTTTGTTTGATTTTAACATACGTCGCAGCGAACCGGTGGACACTGTTTAACCTTGGCGCGTTGGAGTACATGTGTGTGTGAAGCATTTTGCCGGTTGCTCACGCTTGCGGCGCTTATCGTGCCGGCTTCTCCGAGGTGCGCCTAGACCGGATTATGCAATGTTGTTTTTTCCCAGAAATCCCCCACGCTATTTGACCGGCGAAGAATCAACGAGAACAAGCGGAGAAGAAAGTGATCGTACATTACATCAATTTTTAAACCGTCTACGACGCGTTGCTGCTAATTTCGCTTGCCACATGTGTGCGTGTGTGAGAGTTTTCTCGTTTGGTTTTGTATTTGTTGTTTGTTTGTTGCTCCGCAATATTCAGCTGTTTTATTTTCATACGCCGAACACGTGAATGCCATGTGACCCGGTAACCTACTTAGAGGATGATCAGATCCGGAATACAAATTGTTTTTATCTTTTTTCCTAAGACCGCTCTCGCACATCTCAATCACCTGTCAGCCTTGTTCGTAGACAGGTTGTTTATTGTGTGCAGAAATATCATTCCATTCCTACCCACGCCACGAGAGTGTATTTTCACATTCCACGTAGAATTTACAAAGCCATACTATACATTCCCCGCTTCAGCTTTGGCACTAACTTCTGTAGTTACTCTCCCGTGCGGGAGATTTCCGGCGTGGCGTGGCGTTCGCACACAGGAAACGCGAAGAAAACTTTCTCAAGGCGAACGGTGTTTGCGTTTGCGGCCGGCAATTAAACCGACCGATCAACGTGCGATTGGACGATCCAGCACGGAACACGCTCATTTCCGCGCGATCGTTAATTCGGTGGAAATGATGGCATTATTACCGTGTGCATGCGGTGGCAACTGCGGTGCCATAATAAGGAAATGAATTGGAATGCGCTAATTGCTTCTGTATAGAACGGCCGCAATATTGTTTTAATTTTGAGGGAAAATACTGCACCGAGTTATGCAAATTAGGGCAATGCTGTGGAAGGTGAACCGTAGCTATGTGTTTAACATCCCAAACACGCGCAGGTCGGATTTATTTGGTACACAAACGCAGCGGAAAGATGACGTTGGCATTACCGGTTTAATGGTTGAATTGCTCCTACCGTCCATATTGGATGTCTATTTCCATCCAGAAAGGGTATTTTTGAAGCTTCTTAACCGGTTGGACTGAAATCACCAGTAAAACCCGGTGGTCTAGAGTCCCAGGGTTCTCACACCGCAGTACCGGCACCAAAATCCCATCTGGATCGTCTCTCCACCGCAAGTAATGACTAGCCGGTTATGGTGGTTTAAAAAATCAGGTTCAAGGTGATATAAATCAAACAATTATAAGACCGGCATGACCGCATAGGCTAAATAAGACGAAGTAGAAAATATATATTTAATACCTTCAAGAGAAAGATTAAAAAAACATTACAAAAATATGAGACTTTACGAAAAAGTCGATAGCTCCAACCATTTTCGAGCAATCGAAGCACAATGTTGCGAAAGTGTCATTTTAAACCATATTTGACCGTTAGTGTTAAGACTATACGCCAGTTTGTTAAGTTTACCAGCTGATCTACTGAGCTGATAAGGAGGATCATGATGACAGCAAGACTTTCTTATCGTTCTATCACAACTGCAGTTTATTTCAAGGTTATTACGAGGATTGGTTCTGAATTCTTCATGCCGCTTGTGAGTGCGGAGATCTTGTCTTGAAATTATTATTTCAATAAATCCAACGATTTGCGTTGCTATCCACATTTCAATAGTCACACTGAGAAAGGTTCCAAGGCTCCGAGACAGACATGTGGTTGCGTCAATATATCCACCAATTTTAAGCCGAGCGCTTCAACTGGCAAGATTAATCTTTCGATAGGCTAAACCACTAGTCAGCATGAAGCAGGAGTTGCGAATATTACTTTCTATTTTTGCTGAGGTTGCTCCAGTTTACCAAACATTCACCAAACAGGTTAAATCCATTGTTTTACCTTTGCCCATCTGTACGCGTGCTGAAATCCATTCCAAAAACAGGTTAGTCACGTGCCAACTTGTAGTTTTTTGTTGTTGCTCGACTGTCATTATTATTGCTTCGATCATTGGTCTTTTCATGAATACAAACACAAGTTTTTTTTGTTGTAATTGTCTCGTACCACATAGTATACCCTTGTCCCTTGTGTTGGATATAAAAAAAAGTATGAACCACTCATTATTAACGCCGCCCGTCAGTCGCAACCCGCGGTTTGTGCGCACGGCAAGCCGACGGCGGCGTTGCGATGGACGCAGCGTAATAGTTCATTCGTGCAACCAACTGCAAGCTGAACTCAAACTCGGGCGTTACACCGTGGCGAAGAAAGTGCCTCTCTCCTTTAGCTTTGTCGCAAGCAATGGGCAGAATAGATTTGTTTGTAAACGCTGTCGATGCCGCTCGGCGGCGTTTAGCGCTGCGTATGACATGCTTTATGTGTTTACGCCGCCACCGATCGCGATCGGTTCAACGCCGCCCGATGGAGGTGCGCGTTAGTTTCTGACGCTGTGGGAATTTACCCAGCTGCGGGCGTTCTAGTGCACCGGCGACGGTTTGCGATCGTGATGCGGCGGCCATTGGACGCTCATTGTCATATCAAGCAGACTGGGTTCGTTGGCAGTGATTTATCAGCGTTCTTTTGTATCCGCTGCGTTGGTACTGTGACGTCAGGACGCAATGACATTGATTTAGAAATGTGAACAACATTGGTGGAATTGTCAGATAGTCAATACGCACGTGCATCTGTGTTGCAACTTACGTACGGTTGGAAAATCACTTTAAACCTAGATCTTACTGTCAGCATTTTAAGGTTGCTGGTATTGCACATTGGTATCTAATTACCCTTCATTAAAGATACCTAATGTTTGCAGTTTGATACTTAAATCGTTCACAACTATACGACAATCTTTTTTTTATTAAAATACGAAAAATCGAGAAGATAAATGCAAGAGATGTTGCACTCAGTTGTAGTTAAGATCAAAAATAATATTTCTTATCATTTTGCCTATTTGTACAAACACTATTACTTATTTATTGCCGAAAAGATAATCTTCAAAATCATGTAGATTAATTGTTGATCCAGACATTCGTAAGACAAAATTATTAACGTAGACATAAATTGGCTTACATGCAATGTAAATCGTTTTAAACGTATCATTAAATTGAAGAACCATCAATCGACCGTTGATCGAGAAGTGCTCGAATTAGACAAGCTCAATTCTATTCCAACATACAACATGAGGAAATCAACAGATAAGAAATAAATTATAATATCTTATGCGATAGCAAGTTCATTATTTTTATCTATCCATTCAAGTTTTCGAAGCGATAAAAGAAGTGGTCGTATAGTCCTGTTACGAAGTATAGTTGTCCCTTTCCAAATGATTTAAGACGTACAAAGTATTGTTATTCATTACATTACAAAAAAATATTTTCTCATTTGTATTTTTGTTATTTTGAATAATTATCTTCTTGTCAGCCTTGCAAAGGCTCTACTGAGAGCGCATCTGTGAGCTTGGAATAACCTCAGATGGCCATCAATTCTATCAGTGAAATTTCTTTTTGGCCACACTGGTTCCTAATCAAATAACGGAAAATCCATCAATCGCAATTCTACTTCAAATTGGTCAAAGTATCCAACATCAATCACGTGTCTAGATTCAGGAGAAATCTTCATCTATGTGCCTTTCTTATCATCTCGATCGGAAACGACTTTCCGCGATCGTGAATGAACGGAAAATAAGAAAACGATCACTTACGACTCATTAGCGAAAACATACATTGTGAATAAATTAACGTATGGTTTGCATTCCTCCCTGCATCCCACAGCACGCGCAGGGTGCAGCAGAGCACCGTCTACCTGGCGCGAGAGACCGAGTTTCGTGGTTCGTGACGTTGCCAATCTCCACCCGGTTCGGTTTCATCCGCGCACAACCGCCTGCCGTAGTGATAGTGTGTGTATGCAAAAAAAAACAAAGTGAGTGTCTGATACCGAGCGTAAGAAGAACCTGCGATTGGACGCATACGTAGACGAAGCTCATCACGCACGCGAAAGTAACCCGCACAACGGTGACGCCAACAGAACCAACCGATCAACCGACACACGACTGGGCCGTTACTGGGCGCAAAACAGTGACGACACAATCGTGGGTTAAAGCGCGGCTCGCGAGGGTACTCTCCAACAGCGCAGCGTGCGAAGCAACGCGTGGTGGTTGTGACCCCTTCGCGAGTCACCGAGGCGTGATTCTTGCCGCGCACCAACACGCGAACCCGCCTATCGAGACACGGCACCGTCAGGCGTAGCCCTACTGCCTCTGCAGAATCTCTCGCATCAGTTCGCAACGAGACTCCGAGCGGAGTAACACGCAACGCGCCGAGGAAGCACAAACCGTTCCCGGACAGCGCAGGACACGATGGCCGTCGACCAGAAGCTGGAGGAGCTGATGGGGCTGCTTGGTAAGTTTGCTTGGAGGTGGAATTTCTTGCGCTCGAACTCGGGCGACAGTGCGAAGCGACGTGTGGATTTGAAAGTGAAATCGAGTGCTCGATGTCGGTGCCCTCCGGCATTAAAAAGACAGTAGGAAAGGAAAGCAGCAGGAACAATCGTTCCAACGTATAGGAGGAACCACCTGAAAGGAAGAGCAATGGCTTTTAAGACATAACGAGAACGTGGCAAACTGTGCTCTTTTAGTTTACTTTTCGATCAGAGTGTCTATTTTCCTTGGCCTTGAGCTGAAGTCTCTCGTGCGTGATCGCTGTGGAGAAGCATCGTCTCGAATGGGTGATCACGATGGGCGATCGTAACGCTCCAGCATGCATTCTACCTTGCATGGTGCCGCCAGTGATGAATGCTATTATCATTTACTCTCGCATAACTTGCAGAACAATGTTCAGACTTGCAAATGGCGAAGGCACGTGGGTCCTAGTGAACCACCGTACGTCGTTGTGTGTGCGTGTGTTCATCATAAGCTCCGCCGTTACCGGTAGATCGTTGAACGGCAATTCATGGGCCGCAAAAATTACCATTGACTCGTGCTTTTCCGTTTTGTGGAATCCCCATTAATGTCTCCAGCATGTGTGTGAAGCATACCAACCATACTGGAACGGGTTTCTTTCATTGCAGTTGCATTCCGATGAGTTAGCAGTTCAAAGACCATGTTCTCCGGCTGATAAGCTAGTCGCGCAACATAACTACGCCTGACCTATAGGGCTCTAATAGTGAGCTTCTTCTCTGATCCCGTGCTATTCTCTATTTCCAAGCGAGCAAACACCATCACTTCACACGGGCAGTGGTCAAAAGTCCGGTCAATAAGCGATAAGCGTATCAATTTTGACAGTTCCGTACCGATGTTCCTAACCATGCCGCGTGCCGCTGAATTGAATTGTTTACGGGAGATGAAGCTAGGAAGATGGAATGCCGCGAAACGAACAAGAAAACAGACACTCAAGCGCGCCTTACATACGATCATGTACAGGTTCTCAGTTTACGCACGACGGAATCAACAGGCAGCAATGATGAATTTGTAACAAATTATCTGTCCTCGGTGGGCGCTCATACCGCTGGGCTGGCGTTGTCTTATCTTGCCATCGCCGGCTGATAGCGCCCCAACGTAAGACCACTCGATGAGCCCCAGCTATTATTACACGATGCATTAACGAGCTGTTGATTTAACATTACCATAAAGTTGTCGTTAGTCAAGCGCGATCACTGGTGGGCCGATCACCGGTGCGAACAAGTCCCACCCTAGGGAAAAACCAAAAAGAAACTCGAACGCTGATCGATTGATTTGCGGTTGCAAACTGGATCGAAGCACGGTGGGCCACGATCGCTTTTGGACAAGTTTTAATGGAGAGCTAGTAATGTAACGCTTTTTTGTGCAGATCGTTCTTCCATTGCGGAATGGATTGAAGGTCATTCACGCGACTTCAGAAGCAAACAGCAGATCGTGCAATCGTATGATACACACCGAGATGGAATATTTGCGTCTAATTGTTGGTTTTAGGTCAACTGACAGGTAGAAGGCTATTTACACATTATTAGCAGCCACATTGCGATAAAATCAATGATCTCTTGTAATTATGCGATCGAATGAGAAAAAAACATTAATTTGTTTCATATTAACAGTAAAAAACTATGGTCCCCTGATCTGTATTACTCAAAAAATAGAGCTATATTAAAAGATATGTTTAAAATTGGGTTGAAAAAAATGTAGTTGAAAGTTTTTTGTTATTATTTTATTATTGTCTTGCACTCGTCCCGATTGTGTGATGTTTGGTGACTATGGGAAGTTTAAAATCGGCCAAACCACACCATGTACCATACTTGCGGTTGCAAACTGGATCGAAGCACGGTGGGCCACGATCGCTTTTGGACAAGTTTTAATGGAGAGCTAGTAATGTAACGCGGCCTGCAAAGGATGGTATGTTATCCGACTCTAGGACAAGGTCACGATCACGAAATCCGCCATTAACAGCGTTCTCCCATGAAGCAGACATCAAGCTGTCAAGTCGTTAATTGATCTTTTTTTTTAAGTTCGAAAAACTTTCGATCACATGTTAACTGTCTCCGCCCGGCTTCTTACCGAAACAACGGGCGGTAGTTGTTGTACGCCTTTCAATTAGTGTAAATTCGGCGCCAGCATCGCAACATTGTCGGGCACGCGCATCCCTGACGATCTGCCAGCCTTTCAATTGATACTAATTGAGTTTTACGATAGCGAATTTTGGCGAACGATACTGATGCGGAAGGTGGCGGTGGAGACGCTTGGCGGACAGCGTTTGCCGTTTGTTACGATCAATCGCACTGCGATGTGGAAGTCGGCTCAGCTAACGTGAGACATCGGTGACGTACTTAGTGGCAGCATGTTAATGGCGGAAATCAATAAGACCGCCAACTGTTGCTGTTACGGTGGCCGTTATTATCGAGCTGCTGACAACTAGCAGCATTGGCTTAGCGTGTTATCGTTCTTTTGTGTTGCGAATTGACTATTACATGCAGATTGCACGAGTGGCAATTCCGTTCGTAAATAATGTAATCGGTTCCAAAGGTCTTGTAGGGATGTTCTAAAAATACAGAATGCTACAACTTGATGTTTCGAATGTGTCGTCTATTAATATTTTTGTTCTATCTGTACGATCGATGAAAAAAAAAC
>KZ071669.1:29320-39706 GCA_002091845.1 Anopheles cracens | reverse complement strand
TCCGGCACCTGGGTTCTGCTCCTGCCCGAAACCATGGGCAAACCAATGCCCCAGAGCTTGATGGATGGTGAAAACTTCGGTCGCGGTGATACGGCCTTCTCGAGTTGCATGGGCCGCAACAAGACGCATACGGAAGACTTTCCACCACCGCAGCAGATGGTGCCGATGAGAAAGAACAGTCGGTAAAATGTGTGTTTATTGTAATAGTTGGATGGTTTAGTTTTGTAAGCAAAGTGTCGACATAAAATGCAATATATGATGAACACTTTAGATATGTAAACGCTGTGTTGTTGTGTTATATTTTAAAAACTCAATCAGTACTCCAGAAAATATCACGCAACGAATAATATGACAGTGTAAATGCTGGCTCCGCATGACACTCAGTTTTGAACAATTTTAAATTGTACGCTTTTGCATACTTAATCTTTGCTTAAATGTTAACTAAAACAATCACATATGATGTAGAACAATGACATATGAAACCATAAATAGGAACGCATACGCCTTCTGTTTTTTTGTAAATATTTTTAACATTAAGTATAATCAAGTGTTAATGTGGTGTAGATATATAAATTACAATCACGTTCACGTGAAAACCATACAATAAATGCGATGAAATATAATAGATTTTTTTTATTAAAATATTTTAAACAACATACAAACATTCATAGAACATAACATAACATTAACATTTTATAGTAAAAAGTGTAGGCATTTTTGATACTCCGTTATAACAATAACAAACACAAACCCCATAGCTGAGATAAAGATTTGCGCACAACAAGTCATCAAGATGCACTTCAAGTGAAAGTAAAAAGAATGCGAATACATGCGAAATCGATCAACAAACACCATATGCTATCGCTGAAGTAATAAACTAGCCAAACACTTCCACCATCCTTCGTGCGTTTTGTCGCTAAGTGGCCCAGGTTCGTCAGAACGCCATGCGTCATGAGCGGCCGGCACATATTGGGCACTCATTACGGAATCCCTCCAATTCGCTACCGCCTCGCTCGATAAGTGGCTTCGCAGAGGGTCGAATTGGGAAGAGCTGTTATCAGGCAGCATTATCACGGCCACCAACACCAACGCGCAGTGTGTTGCTGGCCACTCGCGATGTTTCTCGCGAGCAGTGAAATGTAGAAACGCATGTTAAATACACAAAAACGGAACGAAAGAGAGCACGAAAGAAGCAAGCGGAAACGGGATGGAGCGAATGAATGGGCCAAACTCCACCAGGCACGCGCGCTAAGCAGACTTCGATACTCGACGCTGACGCGGCCCGTTCGAATTTCAGTGTTCAGTGTGGTTGGTACGTTTGGATCGGCTTGGTGGGTTTGCGGCAGATCGAGTTGGGTTTCGGGTCGGGCGGTCTTTAGCGTGCGCGCTGCTGGTGTAGTGTTGGTGGGATCGTTTCAGCGGCCAAGAACGAGGTTCAAACCGAAATGCAAACGGAAAAATGCTCCCAGACCGGCGGCGAGGACAGCTCGGGTCGATTATCACCCGAAAGCGAATGGTTTATTTTTTGTTTGATTTTAACATACGTCGCAGCGAACCGGTGGACACTGTTTAACCTTGGCGCGTTGGAGTACATGTGTGTGTGTGTGAAGCATTTTGCCGGTTGCTCACGCTTGCGGCGCTTATCGTGCCGGCTTCTCCGAGGTGCGCCTAGACCGGATTATGCAATGTTGTTTTTTCCCAGAAATCCCCCACGCTATTTGACCGGCGAAGAATCAACGAGAACAAGCGGAGAAGAAAGTGATCGTACATTACATCAATTTTTAAACCGTCTACGACGCGTTGCTGCTAATTTCGCTTGCCACATGTGTGCGTGTGTGAGAGTTTTCTCGTTTGGTTTTGTATTTGTTGTTTGTTTGTTGCTCCGCAATATTCAGCTGTTTTATTTTCATACGCCGAACACGTGAATGCCATGTGACCCGGTAACCTACTTAGAGGATGATCAGATCCGGAATACAAATTGTTTTTATCTTTTTTCCTAAGACCGCTCTCGCACATCTCAATCACCTGTCAGCCTTGTTCGTAGACAGGTTGTTTATTGTGTGCAGAAATATCATTCCATTCCTACCCACGCCACGAGAGTGTATTTTCACATTCCACGTAGAATTTACAAAGCCATACTATACATTCCCCGCTTCAGCTTTGGCACTAACTTCTGTAGTTACTCTCCCGTGCGGGAGATTTCCGGCGTGGCGTGGCGTTCGCACACAGGAAACGCGAAGAAAACTTTCTCAAGGCGAACGGTGTTTGCGTTTGCGGCCGGCAATTAAACCGACCGATCAACGTGCGATTGGACGATCCAGCACGGAACACGCTCATTTCCGCGCGATCGTTAATTCGGTGGAAATGATGGCATTATTACCGTGTGCATGCGGTGGCAACTGCGGTGCCATAATAAGGAAATGAATTGGAATGCGCTAATTGCTTCTGTATAGAACGGCCGCAATATTGTTTTAATTTTGAGGGAAAATACTGCACCGAGTTATGCAAATTAGGGCAATGCTGTGGAAGGTGAACCGTAGCTATGTGTTTAACATCCCAAAAACGCGCGGGTCGGTTTTATTTGGTACACAAACGCAGCGGAAAGATGACGTTGGCATTACCGGTTTAATGGTTGAATTGCTCCTAACGACCATATTGGATGTCTATTTCCATCCAGAAAGGGTATTTTTGAAGCTTCTTAACCGGTTGGACTGAAATCACCAGTAAAACCCGGTGGTCTAGAGTCCCAGGGTTCTCACACCGCAGTACCGGCACCAAAATCCCATCTGGATCGTCTCTCCACCGCAAGTAATGACTAGCCGGTTATGGTGGTTTAAAAAATCAGGTTCAAGGTGATATAAATCAAACAATTATAAGACCGGCATGACCGCATAGGCTAAATAAGACGAAGTAGAAAATATATATTTAATACCTTCAAGAGAAAGATTAAAAAAACATTACAAAAATATGAGACTTTACGAAAAAGTCGATAGCTCCAACCATTTTCGAGCAATCGAAGCACAATGTTGCGAAAGTGTCATTTTAAACCATATTTGACCGTTAGTGTTAAGACTATACGCCAGTTTGTTAAGTTTACCAGCTGATCTACTGAGCTGATAAGGAGGATCATGATGACAGCAAGACTTTCTTATCGTTCTATCACAACTGCAGTTTATTTCAAGGTTATTACGAGGTTTGGTTCTGCATTCTTCATGTCGCTTGTGAGTGCGGAGATCTTGTCTTGAAATTATTATTTCAATAAATCCAACGATTTGCGTTGCTATCCACATTTCAATAGTCACACTGCGAAAGGTTCCAAGGTTCCGAGACAGACATGTGGTTGCGTCAATATATCCACCAATTTTAAGCCGAGCGCTCCAACTGGCAAGATTAATCTTTCGATAGGCTAAACCACTAGTCAGCATGAAGCAGGAGTTGCGAATATTACTTTCTATTTTTGCTGAGGTTGCTCCAGTTTACCAAACATTCACCAAACAGGTTAAATCCATTGTTTTACCTTTGCCCATCTGTACGCGTGCTGAAATCCATTCCAAAAACAGGTTAGTCACGTGCCAACTTGTAGTTTTTTGTTGTTGCTCGACTGTCATTATTATTGCTTCGATCATTGGTCTTTTCATGAATACAAACACAAGTTTGTCCCTTGTGTCCCACACTTGTCCCTTGTGTTGGATATAAAAAAAGTATGAACCACTCATTATTAACGCCGCCCGTCCGTCGCAACCCGCGGTTTGTGCGCACGGCAAGCCGACGGCGGCGTTGCGATGGACGCAGCGTAATAGTTCATTCGTGCAACCAACTGCAAGCTGAACTCAAACTCGGGCGTTACACCGTGGCGAAGAAAGTGCCTCTCTCCTTTAGCTTTGTCGCAAGCAATGGGCAGAATAGATTTGTTTGTAAACGCTGTCGATGCCGCTCGGCGGCGTTTAGCGCTGCGTATGACATGCTTTATGTGTTTACGCCGCCACCGATCGCGATCGGTTCAACGCCGCCCGATGGAGGTGCGCGTTAGTTTCTGACGCTGTGGGATTTTACCCAGCTGCGGGCGTTCTAGTGCACCGGCGACGGTTTGCGATCGTGATGCGGCGGCCATTGGACGCTCATTGTCATATCAAGCAGACTGGGTTCGTTGGCAGTGATTTATCAGCGTTCTTTTGTATCCGCTACGTTTTAAAAATACAGAATGCTACAACTTGATGTTTCGAATGTGTCGTCTATTAATATTTTTGTTCTATCTGTACGATCGATGAAAAAAAAACAATTTATACGTTCATCTAAGAGAAATTGTTTAATTGATTTAGTTTGCGCCGCGGATTGTGAAGCTTAAGATATCGTGTTAAACTGACAACCCTCGCACAATTATCCAATCAAGTGATAATTGCATTTGTAACCGAAGCAAGGAATGTGCAGTTTTTTTTGTGCAGATCGTTCTTCCATTGCGGAATGGATTGAAGGTCATTCACGCGACTTCAGAAGCAAACAGCAGATCGTGCAGTAGTATGATACACACCGAGATGGAATATTTGCTTCTAATTGTTGGTTTTAGGTCAACTGACAGGTAGAAGGCTATTTACACATGATTAGCTGCCACATTGCGATAAAATCAATGATCTCTTGTAATTATGCGATCGAATGAGAAAAAAACATGAATTTGTTTCATATTAACAGTAAAAAACTATGGTCCCCTGATTTGTATTACTAAAAAAATAGAGCTATATTAAAAGATATGTTATAAAATTGGGTTGAAAACAATGTAGTTGAAAGGTTTTTGTTATTATTTTATTAGTGTCTTGCACTCGTCCCGATTGTGTGATGTTTGGTGACTATGGGAAGTTTAAAATCGGCCAAACCACACCATGTACCATACATACATATTTTTTTTAAATTAATTATCAGTTTTCTGTTTTTGTTTGCTTTTTCATTTCACATTCAACAAGATTGCTCGTGGCTGTAGCATGGCCTTACAAGCTACCGTTTGTGGGTTCAAACATCAACTGGAGTGTTCCCCCATACACAGTAAAACGAAGTTATGTCAAGTAAATAAAAATGTGAAGTTATGTAAAGCAAATGGTATAGTGTTGACATGCGCACGATGTTCGACCAATTAAGAAGAGAAATAAATATATTTATTGATAATAAAATATTGCGCTCGATTTGTATCCTCTTAACGTACCTTTTCATTCTAATATCTCCGCAGGTGACTTTGGCCGGTACCAAGCGTTCCAGTTTGTGCTGCATCTTCTTGCCGCCGTAACGGCCGGCTTGCACATGCTGTCACTTGTGACGGTTGCCGCAGTTCCGGAGCACCGTTGCTTTGTGCAGGACCTGGACACGGCCGCCGCAACCGCGAACGGAACGATTCTGCCAACGTTCAGTCAACTCGCCAACTACATCCCGCTGAACGCTGACGGAGATCTCGAGTCCTGTCTGATGTTCGATCCGTTGTTGGGCAATGGCACAACGACCTCATGCGGCTCGTACGTCTACAACAACACCTACTACCAGTCCTCGCGCACCATCGAGTGGAATCTGGTATGTGACAAGCGCTGGATGGGTGCGCTCGGCCAGACGATCTACATGCTCGGCGTGTTTACCGGTGCGGTTTGGTTGGGTGGCCTGGCGGACAAGATCGGGCGCAAGAAGGTGTTTTGCTGGTCGGCCCTGATGCAGCTGCTTCTTGGTGTGGCCGTCGCCTTTACGCCGGAGTACATCTCGTTCCTGGTGTTGCGTTACCTGTACGGCATCTTCGGCAGTGCCGGAAGTTACATCACCGGATTCGTGCTGACGATGGAATTGGTTGGACCGAGCAAGCGTACACCCTGCGGTATCTCCTTCCAGGGTGCGTTCGCCGGCGGTATCATGTTGGTCGCCGCATGGGGTGCTTTGATTCCGGACAGGATGATCCTGCAGGTGGTGTACGGTCTGCATGGTTTGCTGCTGGTGGCCCACTGGTGGATCATGGATGAGTCACCCCGGTGGCTGTGGATGCAGGGACGCAAACGGGAGGCTGTGAACATCGTTGATAAAGCGGTTCGCATGAACGGCCGTGGAATGCATGTCGACAAAGAGTACTATCTGGTGGAGGCAAAGACAACGCAAACTGATGAACCGGCAGCAACATCGGCCGGTCTGGGTGATCTCTTCAAAACGCCCAACCTACGCAAAATGACGCTGAACGTTTGTCTCTGCTGGTTCGCCAACTCGATCACATACTACGGCCTTTCGCTGAGTGCGGGCAAGCTGAGCGGCAACCCGTTCCTGATTCTGTTCCTCATGGGCCTGGTGGAGTTCCCGAGCTACATCTCGATCAGTTACTTGCTGGACAAACTTGGCCGTCGCTCGATCACCAGCTCGCTCATGATCGTCGGTGGCATTTGCTGCATTGTGGCGGCTTATTTGACGCGTGGAAGCACGGAGTCGACCACGATCGTGATGTTCGGCAAGCTGTTCATCGCCGGTTCGTTTGCCGTCATTTACAACTACTCGGCCGAGCTTTTCCCGACCGTCGTACGAAACTCGGCCATGGGGCTTGGATCGATGTGTGCTCGTTTGGCGGGAGCGCTAACACCCATGATCACACTGCTCGACTCGTTCGATCCGAAGATTCCGGCCGTGATTTTCGGCGTGATCTCGCTGGTTTCCGGCACCTGGGTTCTGCTCCTGCCCGAAACCATGGGCAAACCAATGCCCCAGAGCTTGATGGATGGTGAAAACTTCGGTCGCGGTGATACGGCCTTCTCGAGTTGCATGGGCCGCAACAAGACGCATACGGAAGACTTTCCACCACCGCAGCAGATGGTGCCGATGAGAAAGAACAGTCGGTAAAACGTGTGTCTATTGTAATAGTTGGATGGTTTAGTTTTGTAAGCAAAGTGTCGACATAAAATGCAATATATGATGATCACTTTAGATATGTAAACGCTGTGTTGTTGTGTTATATTCTAAAAACTCAATCAGTACTCCAGAAAATATCACGCAACGAATAATATGACAGTGTAAATGAAAACGATATTGTATATAGACAAGTACACGACAGGTACTGCTGACATAACTTATGTTGCTTCACAGCACATTGCTGCGCGTTGCCACAATGCGTATCAATTGAGAAAAAAAAATCATTAAATATTTTTATTGAAAGTTCACAATGAGTGAAGAATTGCAGCATCGATTCGAATCGCACTTGCTACTTGTACAAATCAATAATGTCTTCGACACTGGAAATAGTGCCCGTGATTAGAAGATACAGTCCAAACAAAGCCATCAATGAGTTTTTCACTAAGCGCCATTTCATCCACCCAAATTTCGAAGGCCAGCGGTAAATTGTGTCTACAATTATAGGCAACCAGAGCGCCAGGATGGGATTGAACACAGCACCAATGAATCCAACGAAGGTTCCAATGTCGGGAACAGCGCATGCAATTCCCACGATGGCAATAAGATATAGCAATCTTATTGCCGACTGCACAAGGATATGCCATTTCTCTGGAACGCGATTGTGAATCCTTCTCCAGACCGTCTCGTTGGGCACATAGAAGAATATACCGATAGAAAACAGAATAGCTACAGCAGATAAAATTTGAATGACCATAGCCAAGCTGAAACGGATCGAAATGTGAACACACATAAGATGTGTTTTCTACTTAAATTAAATTTTACATATCCATAGTTTCACTTACTCTTCTTCTTGAGGGAAATTGAGCGTAATAGATCCTTGAATCTCGTCGCCGTAACGAAGATATCCCATCACACCGATAAAACTGTACAAGATTGCTAAGCATATGTTGTTAATATTCACAATTCCCGGACAGCCTAGATAATGTTCGGGATGTTTCATTTGGTTAGACACGGGAAATACAAGCGATGTCGCATCGAATGCAAAGTATGCAGCACTGTCGATGGAAAGTATAAACGGTTAGCAATGGGCGGGCAAACCAATCTGCACGAGTAGCGTATCTCACCCAAGAAACTTTGTCAAAGAGTTGAATGATGGAAACAGATCACGATCGTCGAATGAAAGCGGCTCTTTGAAGATGTAGTACAAAGAGATGACGACATTTGCAAAGATTAGAACTGATGCAATAGCTGAGAACGGGACGAGATACTTAATTTCCCTGACCTGGGTTATCCCTATCGCTGGTACCGCGACCAATAAAATGTAGATACGAACATCCCAATCTAGATCAGTGTGGGTATTGATAACGTCATGAATCGTAGAGCCAACGAAGACCATATAGATCATGGACGCTATCGGTATCATCAGGAAATAGTCCACCACGTTTCTGTAAAAAAAAATAAGGGAAACGCATTATGAAAGTCAAATATTCCTATGTAACACACTTCATTCTCTTCCCAACTTACTTTAAGACTTTTCCGAGAAAGTGTATCTTCGGAGGACCTAAAGCAACCGCGCGATCGACAGTTTGGGCGAAGCTTAGCATCGGAATACGCTCTATTTTGCAAATCTTGTAAGCGGTATCCACCTGCGGTAGAAAAAGTTCATCGTTAAGCACATGCCACGTAAACCGCTTTTGTACTGACCAGCAAATGAACACAGTGCGAGTAGAGCAAACCCAACAAAAACGTTCCAACAACTCCAAAAATGATTCCTCCGTTACGAATAGCATACGGCATCGAAAGGATTCCGACTCCCATAGCACCTTTCATAACGTGGACGAACGTACCGAACGTACTGGAAGAGATTCATCGATGGATTAGGAATCAGTTGACACGCGGATACATTCAACACGCAACTCACGAGGTCGGTTTGCTAATCGTTCGGTGCTTGTAGGGATCGTAGTTCTCGTCTGCAACATCTTCAGGCCCTAGTTCTGTTAGTACGTCCTTTGAGGTGGCGCCAATTGCTTCGCTCATACTGAGACCGTGTAGTCACAAAACTTGATACAAAATGACACACAATGTGCAGACTCAAACGTTCCGTCTAGCACTGATCAAAAAACCCTATCACCCGAATGATAACTGTACCAATAGATACTGCGGCAGACGAAAAGATAGGACTATTATTTCTCAGATTAACAACGGTGTAACGTAATAAATGGACCTTACGGTGATGAACCCTTAGCAATCCAGCAATGAATGAGCTACGTGTTATAAAAAAACTCGAGTTCATTCCAATCCTGCAAAATGTTTGAAACTACCGTAATCAACGATGGTGACACAGATTTGATATTGATTACAATCTTCTTCTTATTTCTTGAGGCACAATAATCTCAAATTCTTTGAGATAGTTCATAACTCGCAGCCTGAATAGTCAGTCCTGCGAACGATGATACGATGGTATAAGACCTTGCGCTTACGCACAGGATCAAACGACCGTTCCAAATGATTACAATACTATTTCCAAATCACATAAACATCGTAGATGATTAACGTTGTGTCAAATACACTGTTTATTGTTTAAACCGTAGACAATGTATTATTATTATTATTATTACAATGTATTTTAATATTATGAGGTTTACTTGGACAAAAGAGCGTATTGCTAACTATGAATATGTTGTAATATAACTATTGGGAATTTATCGTCCACGATTCCTACCCTGTTGCGTCGCAACAATTATATAAAAATAATATGCGTTTCATTTTTTAACGGGAAAATCAGCTTAACAGTGTAACAATTAATAATTCAAAATCAACTAGCGCTACCTATCGTCGGTTTAGCGGTTCAACATTTCACTAATAGGTAGCGCTTTAGCGTTTCACACTAGTGTCATCTGTTGAGGAATTTTGAAACTGGAACTTATTTTTGGGACGATAACATAGCTCCTAAAGCGGTTAAGTTAATTTTCAGATTTCAATGCGATTTTTGTAATCACTGTTGTCCACTGCGTGGTTAATTCATGAAACGTTTATTACACTGATTTTTTTATATTCTATTTATATTTTATTCGCTTATTGCACTGCATTCTCTTGTGTACTAACAGAAAATGATGTTTTTCGAAAATATTAATCAGATATCACGATAACTTTAAAGAAAACCAAAGCCATTAAATTATTTTTATACTATATTAAATGATAATACTATGCAATATAATGTAGTACAATTTTGGTAATGATATTATGTAACAGCTGAGGTTGCAAGCGTTCTCAGTCTCTATAGAAAAGCACAAATATGCATAAATTATTAATGCTATATGTTTAAAGCGAAGAAAAACTAGTAACAGCAAATCACTAATCGAAAAATTGAAATAATTATGCCAATACCTTTACCGTGTTACGCAATCAAGTCGATTTTAGGTTTTTTTTAATAAAATCGGTTTATTGTGTGTATTGTATGACAAGCAACATAATGTAACAAATAGGTAAAAAAGACAACAATAAACAGTACATATATTACGAAGAAAGACAATG
>KZ071669.1:0-25994 GCA_002091845.1 Anopheles cracens | reverse complement strand
TATACGATTGCTCATGTAGCAAAAAGTTAGAATAGTATAATCGGTACATAACATCCAGTCAAATAATCGTTTATTGAATATTTGAATAGTATGTAATTCTTATCATCCATTTTCATACGTTTTGTCTACCTACCGTTCGTATGGTATAACATTTTATATCATTGTTTGATTGAATTTCATTCAGAATAATTGTTAATAAATTTAATCGTTTTTTCTCAAACATTATCTCAAAGCCGATTCTTTAAGATATGGTTTCAATAGGAGTAGATTACAGATGTGGTTCCAACAAACCCATTGTCTCTCTCCTTGTAAAGCGAACAAAAAGAACGAAGCTAGCGTGAAAATATGAACCAAATTACGGCTTGGCTTCCAGATTAGCTTGGATTAGCTGAAAACATGCAAAATTGGATATTTTTTGCCTTATTAAGTTCCCCGTCTTCGTTGGCTTACAGGACGCTTTAAAAGGTCAGCAACATCGTTTGCACATGACTCATGGTGTAAAACCACCAGGTGAACAGGTTTTGTTATTTCCGTGTCATGAAGCGTTAAATTGTCGTACGCGTAAATTTATCGTACAAAAACGATGTCCTTCTGCTAGCTATTTGCATTGTTTGTTTTATTTTATAAAATATGCACTACTTGCTTAAAATTTAATAATATTTCGTATTATTAAGCGTATACAATTTCTATTTGCAGTTCAATTGTTTTTTTTTATAATAAAATTTATATATTTAAAGTTGTTTTAATAGATTTCATCAAACGTTTGTTTAAAGAACCAAAAGACAAAAAAGGACTCCGACGCACAAAATGATTACGTGTTCTAATCACTTGAGTTCGTAGTGCATAAAACATGAGCATTTTGAACACAGATTGTAATGGAAGTTCATAATGCCAAACATCAGACCCAGTTATCTTGATGTAGAAATTAGGGTTCAGCCTTGAAAAGGAACTACCGAACAAGAACGTCGCGGGTACAATAATTAAAGTTTTGGGTTTTACTGACTGCATCGTTCAACTGATTCTCCGATAAAATATTTAATAATTAAAGCTTAGTTTTTACGATACAAAGAAAGGTAGCTTAAAGTCAAGCAGAATAGTTACAATTTTAAATTCAACGTTCAAGCTAATGCAGCCTCAGCAGACGGTATTCGGTTTCTACATCGTTTTGCTATATTTTTTGTATAAATTATTTAATGAAACATGTTTGCGGGATGGTTTTTTTCATAGCGGAGAAGAACATGGACACAACTTTTTGGTATTCATAAATTTACAAACTCAGAAGTACACATTTTACACATTTTTTCAGAATTGTATAATAAAAATAATTTGTCAAGATTGTCGATTGAATAATTTGTCAAGCTCAATTGAAAACGGCTGATTCTACATTCATACTTCATTCTAGATTAAGAAAAGGTATAGGCAGAAAAAAACTGAAAATTCAAACAGGTTTCAAAACATGGCGGAAGAATTTATTCAATTCATACGCTATGTGAAATAAGAGTATGTAATGCTGATTGCATACATTTTTCTAAAGTTTTCCGTGATTCGAGCAGTTTACGAAAAATAATGTCGAGCTTATGCAATCCTCGTGGCACACGACCAGAAAGAGCACCATTGCGCGAAAAATTACGTACGCAATTTGCAAACCAATTTGAATTGCTACTGGAAACGTTTTGTGAATTGCACACGTCTGGCACACATCACTGTACAAATGATATGGAATGCACATTACTTAGATTCTTTGTACTTTTCCGGGTATCAAACACTGAAAACGTTCGTAAATATATGCAATTGAATGTTTGTCTTCGCATTAGTAATATGTTCGAAAACAGATTTGACTGTGGAAAAAACTTCTGTTTTACGCAAAAGCATAAGCCTTTTTTGCTGTTTTACGTGGTATTGTTTATTTCTTGTCCATTAGATAAACTTCTGCATTCATGCTAAAGTTATGCTTCCTTTTCAAGATAAGCACAAAAACCAAACACCAGAACATTCGGAGCATTGATGTAATTTACTTGCTTCGGCTTTCCTTTTGTTAGAACTCATTGAATTCACTGAAGTACGTTGAGTTTGAACACGCTATAAAAGTTAGTTTAATTACCACTCGTGAAAACTCTCTTTTGTCACGGTATCTCGCGGTGCTATCACGAGTTCTGAGAGACAATGAGGAAGTTTCCACGGTAGTAAAATGGGTGCATACTCCATTACGCCGAATAAAACCTGGACAACCTACATCAATTATAATTAGCCTCCGTGATGGGGTTGCTCAGTGATAACATGTTAAGGAAGTTGATAATCGATGCTAATGATGTCACACTAAATATGGTACGAGTCTATAGTAATTTGAATTTGATCCACTATTTGAAACCAATTCTAGGAGATTTACTAGAACACATGGGTACTGAAATCGTTCAACCCTTCGAATTGCATTTATGAGCATTTCAGAAAAAAATGTTGGACAAA
Organism: Anopheles cracens; assembly: GCA_002091845.1. Lineage (NCBI taxonomy): Eukaryota > Metazoa > Arthropoda > Insecta > Diptera > Culicidae > Anopheles > Anopheles cracens. Next base: position 23,531 of record KZ071669.1, on the reverse strand, counting down.
AAACTTACGGAAGCATGCCACCTCCGGTCAATAGTTCACTGGATGGCTAAAGTATTACAACTACCAAAACAAACATCCATGTGAACGGTAGCATAGCAAGCGCGTTCACATGATTGCACTATCGCTATGCTGTGCTTTATCCAGTAAACGTCTACAGAACGCTTTAAATGCACGTAGTTCGCATGACGTGGATTGATTGACGGAAGTGGGCCAGACAAACAAGTAAAGCTGTCTGAAAAGAAATGAACACTAAAGATGCATCCGCACGAAACCGTTCCAGTGCCTCATCGTAGCCACACATAAAAAATGGTTTGCGTTGTTAAACGATGGAAGCACTCAGGTAAATTTGAGCAAACCTGTGACCACTCTCTCATAGAATGTTTTCAATTCTGAAAAATATCTTCCTACACAACATTAATGTCTACATTAATGTTAAGTGAAGGGATATGGAACTGAATATTCGTTCTATTTTGTGGCTGGTGATCGTGGTTTTTTGCTTCTCACCTAACCAAACATTTGAATAGTTGGAAACTCCCTGTAGTTTTAAAGTCTGGCACATTGTGCTAAAGCTATCCAACCTCGGGTTGAACCGATATTAAGGTACGGAGCGCTGGTTTGCTTGCTTCGTAATAAGTTTTGCCTTTGTTACGAAACGTACTGCAAATTTCACTGCATTGTGAAAACCACAACACAAAAGAAGTAAAGAAAAGCTGAATGACGCTAAAGACACAGAACGATGAAGTGTATATTATTATATCCTTGAGTGTATTTTAAGTGGTTTCTTATGTGTACATAAAACATTTAATTTTCATGAGCACAGAAGCTTTTCAGATTCATACAGAGCTCATAAATGCTGTTGTATAATGCAGTTTGGATGATCCTGCGGATTTCAATCACTCCTGATGATTCACGATTGAATTGTGTTTTAAGATGCATATTAAAATTCTATAACAAATATTTTGATCCGAATACTCTCTTCTAATAAAAATACTTAACAGCATAACAGCAAGCTTGATTTAACTCTTACTGCTTGTTTAACATTTTATTGATAAACCTTATACACATATGAAACCATTTTGAAGCAAATGTGATGACACAGTTCAAATGACACCAAAGCACACTGACCACCAAAGCTGACTATTGATTACAGCCGTTGACACAATCATCAAGTTATAATAGTTCGAGCCCGAGCGAATATGAGCGGCAGGACTCCACCTTAATAGTATACTTACTACAAATTGATATAGTGTAGCCATAATTGGTAGAGTGTGTGCAAAACTTCACCATTGGTCCGTACCGAAGCTAAACTTACCACTAGCAATACCATTCCTAATGTGATGTTTCGTTGCAAATGCACAGCAGTACACTACCGAGAAGCAATTAGTTCGGGTGTGGTGAGCACGTTACTGCTAACCGTTATGTGTAGTCATTAGGGATAACGTCTGCGAACCGCTCGGATGGTACTTCATTAGGTACGTTAGTTTTTGGACAGCACCTATCATTTTCTCGATTAAAGAGTTAAGCCAAACAGCAAACACTAATTAAAGCTTTCCTCTGGCTAGACACTATGTGGATGTGAAAATTCTGCGCTATTCTGCGTCTACTCTGAACAGAGTAAACATCACACGAACCGAAAAAAAAAACAAAACAAAACAAAGTATTTTCAAAATTTCACAATCGCTCGAAACTCAACTCTCCGCACGCTCATACAATGCATAGTTAATGCCGGTAGCCGCTGTCACTGGAAGCATTATTAGATAGCTACTTTGACCAACACGGTCACCCGACCCGAGCATAAATCATCCATCGTTTGGAGAGTAATAACATTTCCGGCATCATATGTCAGCCATCCGGGACGTTCTTGGCTCCAGTCCAATACCCACACGGATCAATATTTAGTCTGCTCACCACCTTGCTCGGTCTTACATGTCCGCTCAAAGTGCTATCCTGTCGTCGCAAAGCATGATAAACATCTTCCACCCAGATTTTGACATCTTTTCGAAAGGTGCTTTAAAGTCTATCTTCCTTGTAAACTATCTGCAAAATAGTATAATGTATGACGCTGGCACAATATGCGATGTTATGGCACAATAGCTTACAATGTTCCATTGAACGTTTCATGGTAGTGCATCAGTAATATGCAATATGCCTATTCATTAAACCAAAGCATTAATATTGCTAGCATTCCACAAAATTTTTGCAAAAACGATCGTGATCTACGTAATTGTTGAGTAACAATATTTATGAGATTTTTTTTTTAAGGCTATTGATACATTGTTATCAATTTTTTTATATAATACTTTGCATTTTCTTTCATATTGCGTGGATCGACACTTATTTTCGATGTAAATTTTAAGCAGTTTAAGATGACTGTTAATTTGTTTCTAATTTCTTTCCCATTATTAAGTCATTACCGTTCGACGGAATCACGCAGCGGCCCGCATCGTCCTGCAAGCGCGGAGTTAATATCTCACCAACAAAGACTTTCACTTTTTACAGACGCCGCGCAGCATAAATCGCCAACGAACGCTTTTTATTACACCGCCATAAAACCGGGAATTAATTAATAATAAAGACACGCGCCGTCTTGAAGCGAGCGGTTGACCGCAGGAAATATCGATTATTCGCTCCTTCCGTGAATGCGCACGGCGGACATTCATCATGTACGCTTGGCAACGTTTCGCCGAGCGTCGTAACAAACCGCTGAACACACTGGCCTGACCCGCCCCTGGGCTGGTGAGTAGCATAACGGGCGGTGATGCATACCCGCCGGGCAGCTTGCATAATTAATTTCGTTTGTCGGGATTTTTGAGCCGCACTTTTTTCGTCACCAACTACAGTAGAAACTTTTCATCGATTAAGTATTTGTCATATGACCAAAGTACTTGGGAACGAGTTGTTAAAAGTTGAATGAAAACTGTACATTAAACATGTACAAAACACCTATCCCATCAAGCATAATTTGTACGCTTAAATGAAAATTGACCATCCCGCTGTGAGATTAATAAGCCATTTCATAGCCCAGCCATCGCCAAGCTCATCTATTCCATCGAACTGGCCTAAGGTTCGAGAAGTAAAGGTTTTTAGGAAAAGGCGACCGAAACACGATTGCAACGTTTCATATTACCAAAAATCCACACAAAACCCACGGTCTAAAATTACCCAGAAGCGTTTCCGCGCTGGTATTTAACGGCTTCAACCAAAATCAACCTGTCACTTACCCGTTCTTCGTTTGTGTCCGTTCTTTGAAGTATCCTATTTTTTTAGTTCCCTTGCTTTACCGTGCTTCGCGTTATGCGTGAAGCGGATGCAAATTTCTGCTCCACTGATACGAAACATTCTTTCACAGCTCACGAACAACCACCGGCTGGTTCATGAAACGTGGTAGCTTACACAAATTTTCGCCAGCCAAACATTCGCGCGGAAGCGTAAAAACAGCATTCAACCTCAACCCTTGAATACGGTGCGGCTTCTGGGACTCAGGCGAAGGCAGCCTTTGACACCTAGGCTATGCTGTTGGCGCTTCAGATTGTATCTTGCCCGGTGGTGTATCGCCCGAATAGAAATCCACCGACCGCTGCCAGCGCAAGAAGGTTTATGTTCCATTATCCATCGCACGCCGCGTTTAATGGGCCGTCTTTGGTCGGGTCAAACACGGAGCGCAACATTTATTGTAGTTTTAAGGAGATAAGTTAACTGACGCTGTTCCTTTTTTTATTGCTTTCGAGTGTCCGAGCGTAGAAAAATCAATAGCCATCAAAACCAACAACAACAAAAAGCGAATCGGTGTGTAAATGGAGCCGTGTTGCCGTCCTGTCAGTCGTCCATCGACCGCCAGGAACGGAACAGGCTGATTCTTGCTGCTCCCGCTCAAAACCAGCCGGCGGACCAAATTAAGGTCACAATTAATTACCCACTCGTGCGTTTGCCTTCGCCTGGGCGCTTACTTTTCGATCTTTCCGCTGGTATTGGTAAATGTTGTCTTTTCCCGGAAGGACCCCGCTCGGTATCGGGGATGCCGTGAGCTGGTATTTGTGCTACGTATCTACCACGCGGCCGTGCTTCGCTCCGCTCGAGGCACCGGTGGAAAATTCCTCGATATCTTTTTCAAAGAAACATAATGGTGCCTTTCAAAGCGTGCAAATCGTTTAAGAGGGTCGTCCGCCGCCCGAGCATCACGGCGTAGGCACATTGTTCGATTAATTTTTGCATTCCATGCACCTCGCCACCTGGCAACAAATATCAAATTTAAATGAGCACATAAAGTGCCGCTCATTAGCAAATTTGCCTTCGTCTTTATAATTATTCGCGAGTCCTTGGAAGCACGGGAGCAGGCTTCATAAATCTCAACCTTATTCGTGGAAATTGGTACATCTTTCCACTGGCGCACACTCATAAATACACTTTAAACGAACTGATGCATCAGACACGGTGCTAATGCGGTCAGACAGCGTTAGCGCAGCCGGGTCGATGGTGCGGGTCAGCCTTATGGTAGGTTCAATGTCCTTTTGCGAAAGGGGTGGGTTCCACCCTCTCGATGAAACTGGCGAGTAAAGTAGTGTAACGTGTGAGGAAAAAAAATTGCCCATTTCGTGCCGTAATAGATTCAAACATAAGCTAGAAACTGTAAACCGTAGGAGGAACAACAAAATTATCATTTCCTGTATATACGGTGCCGCAGCGAGTGAGCCCCCAGCATGGTGCGGCTTTTGCATGCTTGCTGGTTTACATTCATCGCTTAAATCACCGTAGTTCCATGCTGCTCCACATGCTCGTGATAAGCAGCAATAAATCAGACCGGCGAGTACAGGCAATTTCAAGACAAGGCAACATTGAACCGACCTAGTCAGTCAGGGTTGGGGTTCTCAGTGCGAGAAGCATTCACAGATGCTTCAGGTATGCTACAAATGTTTAAATATTGTCTAGAAAATGAATTTGCATCCTAAATATTGCTATTTCATCTACATTATTACCTACCAAAGTAACCTGACATTAAAATCCAATTGTATTGTGACATAACACATCTTTAACCGACATAACCGTAAGGAAAGTCATAAACAGAACAATACGTACAAACGAATAGATACGACAGCATCTTCATGTAAATATCAACAATCTTTCAAAGAAGATTATAAATAATAATTCTTCGTATAAAGCATACATTATTGACACCAGCTCCTCTGAAGATAATTCGTACCCATCATCGGGAACTTTTACGTCTGCCTCAATCTCCATTGAAATTAGTACGACTTTCACTCTCAGCACTATCAAAAGGGATGATGTTTTATGGCCCTAACTCCACGGCTCTGGGTTTTCAAAAAAAAAACTATGAAATATAGAAAAGCTTACACCTACTGTTTCATTCTTATTGTAATAGCTTAACGCAATCTTAATTCATATCAATCGGTTTAACTTAGTTTCTAATCTTTTTGCCAAGCGTACCTTTGTTCCGACTAAATCTTTTCCGACATGCAAACCCTCACTGGATAATTAATTACACATGACTACTAAATTTGGACTTCTAATTCAATTCCAGAGCATTATTCTTTAATGTCGTATATCACGAACCATGTCACGAGATACGTCAGCGGTGTACGACATGTATCGATTTTGGATTCACCGGCACGAAGTTGCATGAGGTCAGGTAGCCGTGCTCTAGTGCCATCCTTATTTACGAATGATGTACGTACCTACCCATTTATTATTCGTTTGTTATCCTTATCAACCATGCGTTTCTTTGTCACGCGTGGTCTGTGAATGGTGAAAGATGTTTGGGTAGAACATGATCGGTGCGTATTCAAAAGGGACTCGGAAAGCTTTTGGGCTGTCGTCTCCTCCGAGGCTTATTGCCCTTTACATTGTTGACAAAATAGCCCTGTCAGAACAATTGATTTAAATGTAAGCATAACCTTCATCCCGTGGCCTTAGACACAATTTCATGGATGAACTGAGCCGCCTAATTGAAAAGAAGATTGCCATGCAAACCTCTAGATTATTTTGACGACGAAGAGCAATGAAAAGGCTCAACATTTTCAGGTGAATTTCAATAAAATTACAAACGAATAGATACGACAGCATCTTCATGTAAATATCAACAATCTTTCAAAGAAGATTATAAATAATAATTCTTCGTATAAAGCATACATTATTGACACCAGCTCCTCTGAAGATAATTCGTACCCATTGGTACTTTACAAGCGGGCACGCCAAAAATCAATACAACTACACAGACCATCGTTTACCTTCCAGCAGCCTACGCCCGTTCATGTTTAATTTGATAGCAAAGCTTGTTGATTCGAGGACGCGTCACATGGGATGGCTAGAAATCGAAAATCAATAGATATGAATGAATTATGACTATATGAACTAAACATACCGAGGAAACGATTCCCTTCGTGCTGCCTTTTTTTCCTCGTTCACAAAATGGGTCATCGGTGAACCTTCACTGATCATGAAGTTCATTCATTTCAAATATTAATGCTACTAAAAATTAATTCAACAATTTCCTGTAAATTATCGCCAACTGTCCAATTGATTGATGTGAAAAACTTAATATCATTTTAGTGCATTTCGGATCACGGGTTAGTTGCAATAAATTTTCTTATATTTGTAGTAATAATTCGATTGCGAAATAAATATGCAGGACCGATGATAAGATTTTTTTTTGTAATACCATTCGTGTTGGAAAAAGTGGACGTATTTACTATATTAATTGAAAAAAAATAAAGTATTATTATACTGCTTGTTATCATTGCCAATGGACCGGACGATGAATGCAGAATGACTGTAAACGGCTACATAAAAAGATATCAACGACCCTTTAGAAATGCATTCAACATGCAGCATCATTTGCATTGCGCAGAATGGTTGTTATGGACACGGATCCTGATGAACTGAGTCATCTATCAAAGAAGATTATAAATAATAATTCTTCGTATAAAGCATACATTATTGACACCAGCTCCTCTGAAGATAATTCGTACCCATTATCGGGAACTTCTTCTCAATCTCCATCGAAATTAGTACGACTTTCACTCTCAGCACTATCAAAAGGGATGATGTTTTATGGCCCTAACTCCACGGCTCTGGGTTTTCAAGGCAATCTTCGCATAATGTATCATGTTCCTACGGTTTCGTACAAAACCCCTAAGCTTCCCAGAACAGGCAAGGCGCCGTTGTTGACATGGTTGAAATGTCACTTCATCAAATAATCACCAAGTCGCCAACCCTTATCTTGTCTTCCTTGACCCCTGGCCTGGCGTGGCCGTAAAATTCAGTGTGGAAGATAGCCGAACGAATGCAAACAACAACAAAGCAAACACCGATGGCCGATGGTATAGGATCATTGCACTGGGATTTCCGCCGCAGGGCCTAAACGTGACTGCAGAGTGCGAAGGACGATAGCACCGTTCGGGAAGGCTTAAACAAACACCGGGACTATTAGATTACACTCATCACGGCACATCGAAAGTCGTGCCAGCTAAAAGGGTTTCGGATACGCCTTAAAATCGGTAATCTCATAGGATGTTTAAAGTGAAGGTCTTTGGTAAAGGTCGTACATTATTAAAGCAATATCATTGAATGAGCATAAACCTGCATGGATAGGAGTTTCCAGCATTTTGCAATGGTTAAAAGGTAAGATAATATTTGAAATTCGATACTTAATTACGCGCCACTAGGCGCCTCCATGGACGCTTTTTTTTTTCTTTACTTTCAGGAAAGTGATGAATATTGATGTAGGCATGTCACAAAAACTACGAACCATACACCAGGAACATTTGGCGACTTCTAAGCTCAGGTACAGATGTCATCATTTGATAGCCACTGGCACTGTATGTGTCCTGTGCCGATGGTGATCGATATCAAATGGCATAGATACCATCAACGGTAAGGATAATACCCTTGAGACTTTACAGCTCAAAGAACATCAATGTTCGGGCATAATATCTGTTGCTGTATGTTCTCCTTTCTGTTTTCACTCAACTCGGAACGGCGACACGCAAGAGGTCGGTCGCACGGTCGTGTAGCAATCGTGCAATAAAGTATTATTATACTGCTTGTTATCATTGCCAATGGACCGGACGATGAATGCAGAATGACTGTAAACGGCTACATAAAAAAATATCAACGACCCTTTAGCTCCCCAAATGCATTCAACATGCAGCATCATTTGCATTGCGCAGAATGGTTGTTATGGACACGGATCCTGATGAACTGAGTCATCTAAGACATCTAAGATATGCCTACTTGAGATATGGAAAAATATAATGCCTGGAGCACAATCTCTCTAAATTTTAGAAACTTGGACAAAAAACATTTCCAATCTATTGTAAATGTTGTCGAGCTGCATCGTTTTTACTTCGTTGCTACAGCTGTTGCGAATTGAGAGAAGCTCACCGGTTGGTGAGTTACTAGCGATCAACAAGCGGCCCGCGGACGCCATGCGTACTAGACTGCCCGCCTTGCTTTTCTTCTCAACAAAAGTGAAACCGCTGCCGCTCACCGGTCGCTCAAAGAGAGCAGAGCCACTGAGCAACGGCACAGAACGACCGCCGCTCGAGACCGGCTGCTCGGCAGTGCACTAGCGTCCGATCTGTGTGCCCGAGCGCCAGTCAGTTTATTTTCGGTACCCAACGAGTTGACACACACTCGCCGTCGTGCGTCGCTGTCGTTCGTGAAAGGGGTTCGTTTGGTCCTGTTTTCTTTGTGCCGCACATGACATTTGTTGCGAGCGCGCACGGTCTACCTCTGTGTTTACTAATGTGCCCGCCGCCGTGCTCATTATTTGACCTGCTCTCTGTCCCGCCGCACCGAATTCCACAATCGGTTTCAATCCACCGTGCCGCACGGAGGCGATCACGCAAGCAGCGATAAATGAACGTACGAATGAACATGTGCGTGTGTTTGTGTCAGACGGTGAATGTTTGTGTGTGCAAACGTGGCCCCGGGAAAACGATCCTTCCGGCACCGGCATTCCCCACCCGATACAGGATCGACGAGTTTATGCCGGTCATTGTGCACCGGAAAAACCCTTACGGGCGCTACAACCCGACCGAATCCGGTCCCAGCGTTGCGTGAGCGCGCGCGGGCTCTGTGTGAACCCCGTGTGTCTGTGTGCGGCTGTGGTGCAAGCGTGGCCAATTGACCCGCTCGGGGTTCGGCTCGCCGGCGTATTTACACCTTTTCGTCCTTTCCGGCCGTAAAGGATACGACGCATATAAGTCGACCCCTGCAACGCATTTCCGTGTGTGTGTCCGTGTGTCAGTGCAGCGATCGATACCGTGCTGGATGGTTCCGGGCAAGTAAACGCGACTTGCAGTCAAAAAATCGTCATCCGGACGAAAAAGTAAAGCAACTTGGGGGCGCCAGTGTTACCCCAGTGTAACGCCAGAAGTTACCTGTCAACTATTGAACGTACGCGATCGACAACTCTGAAGCAAATGCTGCTGCTGGTGGCTAAAAGTCTCTCGGGGTTCGGCTCGCCGGCGTATTTACACCTTTTCGTCCTTTCCGGCCGTAAAGGATACGACGCATATAAGTCGACCCCAGCGGCCCATCGCTCTCTCTCTCTTCTGCCCTGGAACGGCCGGGCGCGGCGAGTCGGCGGTCGAGTAATGTGCAGAAATCATTGCGAGCAGGATATTGGTCAATCTGAATATTTTAGCACCGTGCCGTCCAGTGCTGGACTAAGTGAGACGTCTCGCCCGTGTGTACGTTCCTTGCGTTGGGGTGGCGAGAGTGGTGAAGCTTCATTTCGCGAGCCATGATTGCTGGCACAAATTGGTGCATCACGTGCAGTTATTATCCGTAGCGTAAACACGTCGTAACAAGGATCATAATCCGGCCGACACTATTTGAAGTATAACGTCCTATTTGTGGAGAAATTAATTTCATAAAAGTGGCATGTGTGAAATGTAAACGTTTTTCTTTATGTTGCAAATAAAACTGCTCGCTCCACGTGGCCCTTCCGTTTTTAGGCCCCTTTATGCTACCACCGCGTGATTCCGGCTCTAAAACCTATTACATGTACCATGCGCTTAGGTACACCATTCTTTGGCGCCCATTTGCTGCGTCTGTGTGTGAGTGTGTGTTAAAAGCGCCTACCACGCGTACCACGCCACGGCCGGCCAGTCGTGGTCATTTCCAATTCCGGGCTTTTCCGGGGGTCACCCTTCGAAAAAGCAATTTTCCTCTCCCCGTCCACGTACACGCCCGGCGCCGGGTAAGCGTCTCGGGGACGCAATCTCGATTTCCAAAACCACACGTCCGCCCTCCGACGCTCGTTTGTTCAGGTGGAAAATTAAATTTTTAATATAGCATTACAAAGTTAATAATTGAAAACCTCCGCAGACGGCGGATTTATTTTCGGCCCGCCGTGGCCGTGGCTCCAATCACGCGGAACGTTGGAACTGTTCTACGATCGCAGCGTGACCCGTTCGCTTACCGCGCAACGTCTATTTCCGTTTCAGCGTACGTTTGCCGTGTGCATCACCTTCCAGTGCGGAGCGCAAGCATCAACCGTAGCGCTGCGCTGCGATGACGGTTTTTGCATTCATTGTTTTTACAGCTTTCGCCGGGCGCGTCGTACGAGCCGTGTGAGCCGGGGCGTGAAAATCTACGAAAAATATCAGCGCGCTGCAGCCAGTGTGCAACGCATTTCCGTGTGTGTGTCCGTGTGTCAGTGCAGCGATCGATACCGTGCTGGATGGTTCCGGGCAAGTAAACGCGAATTGCAGTCAAAAAATCGTCATCCGGACGAAAAAGTAAAGCAACTTGGGGGCGCCAGTGTTACCCCAGTGTTACGCCAGAAGTTACCTGTCAACTATTGAACGTACGCGATCGACAACTCTGAAGCAAATGCTGCTGCTGGTGGCTAAAAGTCCATCATCTCATTTATCAACTGCAAACTGTTTCATCACATCACTGTGAGTCGTTTAAGTGCAAATGACTCGACAGTTTGAGCGATCTGAGAAGAAAACAAACCAGTAAGTGCAAGTGTAGCCTATCGACATACAAAATAAACCACCCTAGATGTACGTAGTGCTGTAGTGTAAAAGTGATTTATACGTCTTGCTTGTTGGTGCACGTCACTCAGTGTTTATAGTGGTCTCAGCAAATCACTATATTTATCAACCGTCTGTGAATATCTGCACCAGTTTGCCCCAGCCCTTTGGATACAATCGTCTTTTTATTGATAGTTGTTGAGCAAAGCTCGATTTTTATAATCTATTGGTAAGTTTGAAAAACATCGAATTATTTAATCTTTTTTCGCTCTATTTAGTTATACAATTATAATTGAAATTGAAATTATTGAGGAAAAGATGTTTACCATTGCAGAAGATTACATTTCAAACGATTAGTTAAACAATACTCATTATAAATAGTTTGTAACGAATCAATTCCAATGTACAAACGACCAATGTGATGCGTAAATTCGTAAGCAAAAAAACTGGTTGCTATTGGCGATCCTTACGTTTGTTTCATAATTAAAATCCTCTGTTAGTTATCCATCCGCTAACGTGCCATGTCGAGCGCAGTCCCGGAGGACGCCAAACGACGCCGTCCAGCTGTTTTATTTCACTAATTAGATGGTGGGACTATAACGCAAATGTGTAATTAAATCGAAAAATTATTCCACCAACTCCACCACCGGAATACCTCACTGCGCCCATTCACGTGATTCAATACCCACCACACGGCGGCAAGGAGGAACAAGCACAGTCGATAAGAAAACGCGGGCGGAAACAGAAATGGCACACAGACACACACATACATAGAGAGACCAAAGTGGAGCAAAGCATATTCCATAAAGGACATTCCTTGGCGCCCTCGCACAAAACGTTGATTTGTTGTTACCTTTGACCTTTCTGGAGGAGAATTACATATATATGTATTCCGGTCCAGCAGGTGAACGGGGCTCCATTTCAGGCTAGCAGAACTCTTCCCAAATACGTTGAGTGAAATTTCATGAGCCAATGGGGAAATGACGGAAGGAGTTGTTTACTGCACCCGCCGTGCACAGGTAGGGCCCGGATCTCGACTGGCGCGAGGATTAGGATATGCTGGGTGTTTTCGAATTCTGCAAATACGTTCGAACTCCATTCCTTGAAGCTTATACACTACTTAAAGGGTGGGCCCAGAGTGGGTGAATTGTACCTGCATTCCGGGACGTGTTATAGTATTATTATTATTTATAAGCACTATTTAGGAACACCTTAGGCAGCTTAGGAACAGCTGAAAGGAGCAACGCTCAAGAATGATATTGCGTCCCAAACCAACCCCTTATAGTATGTAAAATTCAATACGTGACGCAACTTACAAACATTTCCATATTCATTAGAGATCTCGTTAAAAATGGCAGAGCAGCAGCAATAATTCCTTGGTATAATCATTATTCACGTGTTTATGCCGAATAATTTAACTTTAGCGTTCATTAGAAAGCAACCTGGTATATACGCATACAGAAGAGTTTAAGCTGATATGCTGTGCTGTTTGCATAGAGCCAGCTTCTTTTGGTCATTTGCACCCCAAAGTATGCGATTCACAAAGTAAGATGCGTAAACCCATTTCATCATGAAACAGAAATCAATATTGACCAAGCTCCACTATTTCCAAGTTAATGTGTCATCTTGGGTGAACAAATAGGTCAAAAGAATTCAATATACGTTCCTTTCCGTGACGGTACGTGCGCCGCGCGTTCATCGCTCCAGGTGGCATTCACTCGTCTGTCGGTAGTCGGTTGCCAGCGGTCTTCCGAGGAATCGATCAGACTTCGGACCGCGTAGGAAAAATACATCGACAAATCGAATAGATTATAGAGAACTTGCCACTGTCGTTTCTGCCACCGCCACCGATCGGCTCGTCAGAACTGTCAGCCTGCCGTTCTGTCCGCCACCAGGCGGTTGGCTCGCTTTGAAGCCTCGCCACGAATGCCACGAAGATATTTCTATTAATAAGTAAACCCAAACCTGCATGCATCCTCTATCGCCCGACTGTTGACACACGCGTGTGAAAACGAGAAGCAACGAGCCGCCCGAGAAAAGACATACGAAGATCACGGTACCGAAAAAAAGAAGACCACCGGTTGGTTTGAAGAAAATAGAACGTTCGATAGCGAGCCAAACCGTGCACGCGTTGGATCACAGGCTGACTGACTTTCCCTTTCCTGGAAACGTTCGATGCTTACTGCCTTTTCTTTCTGCTGATTTGACTGCGTTCGTTTGGTCTTCTCTCGCTTCCCCCCACCACGGCGCCATGGTCCACCCTCCCCCGCAACGGGTGTCTACCGCAGTCGGCGTGGTATTAACATTAACCTTCTAGAACCTGGAAGTGCCCCTTTGAACCCGGGTCCTTCACAGCGTACGAAATAGTAGCTATTTATAAAGAACGCAGTAACACCGTAGAGACGTGTGGCACGCGTTGCGCTTTCGGGGCGGGACGCGGTGGAGGCGCGCTACAGCAGTATCACTATCATAAGAAATTCGTAATTGGATGTTTGAAAAATAGACCTTCCAAACACCCCACGGGCGTACCTCCGCGACGCTGGCCTACTGCCGGGGTTTGGGCAACCTTGAACTTTACCGAACTTTTCTCCCACTTTGACGAGCGGGTGTCGGAAAATCGACACGATCGACGTTTTCGGTGCGTCCTACCGCATCCTCCCCCGGGGAGTGCACGTTTTTTGCATGTCGTGGACCAGCGAGAGGGAACCGCTCCTGGCATCACAACTCAGCAACAACCGGTCAGTGAAATTAGTGAGCTTCGTCTTGGCCCGGGGTCTCCGGTTTCGTTCGCTTTCGGGATTCCCGTCCCTTGATGGTTTCGTTCGCCCGTCTCTGATGTTTACCACCAGCCACCGCCTCTCGGGCGGTGCGGCGCGGAAAACCTTAAACCCCAATCGCTGGCCAAATGGATGCACACTCCGCTCTCGGTTTCACCGACTCGACCATCGGCGTTCGGCAAATGGTTCTAATTATGACGGTCAAAACGAGGGTAAAGCAATACGATGCGCAGATGAAAGCGAACGCAAACAGCGCGCTGGAAGAGAGTTATGGCTCTTGAGTTTCAATTTTTATTTCCCATCGATTAAGGTTTCAACAATATCGTTCATCCGTAAGTTTATGAATATTGTACTCCAAACACTCACTCACACGCCGCAATCCAACGCCGCAGATGTGTGTCGGAGTGTTTTTTCATCTTTCGAGCATTCTCATTTTTGCCACAAATTCGTGTCAGTCTTCAAACGAGAAACATCTCGTCTTCGGTGATTGCGCCTGGGGGGAAAAAAGAATTTCTATTTTCGGTTTACATTTCTCGGGGTCGTGATCCAAAATTATCACGCAGCTATCGCTTTTATGTCGCACGTGTAAACTGCCAGATGTTTATTTATCACCTGTTGATCCAAAGTAGCATGGAAGTGAACGGTGCATATCACACGATACGCATTATATTTAGTTTGACGTAGAGGCTGTCAATTTGATACCTGTCATCTGCTGTTAACAAAGGGAAAGCCAGTTTTTTTTGGTTCGAAAGTTTTGTCATACCTGTCAAGCTTGGATTGAGAAGGATCTGTCATATCATTTTAATTTATTTTGATCTGTCATCGACTCTGAACAAGGGTCAAGATTATGATTTTTTCTATCTCTCCAATCAATATGATGTGAGCTATTTAAGTTAGGTTGCGCATGATCCGTGAATTTGTGGAATGTTGCGTTTGCGTAAATTTAGTAAATTCAGTAGTTGCATACGGTGTAAATTCGGTAACACGCATGTGATGGTTAATACATGGCTTATTTTTCCCGCCTCGAGTCTCACGCCAAACCTAATGCTTATGGTATTATTGACACCTCAAAGCAACCCCAACGCATGCCATCCGTAACGACGCGTTGCTGACAGCTCATTAAACGCGAAGCGTACAACAACATCCGTCTTGAAATCCATCGCAAAAATTGAATTTCGTACGGTTAACCATACTTTGCGCAAACTTGGAGATTTATTTCCTGATCCCCCTCGCTCCGGGCTGTTGCCGTCTAGCCGTGCCTCTGCCGGCAACAAACGGGAGGTCGGTACGGCAGCACAAAAATCAGATTATTTTGCATGAACTTGTGCAAAAGCATCCCGAAATGACGACCTAGGCATGCCACACTTTGTAGCCTCGTTTGGGTCGTTGCTTCCGCCCACTGCAGCTGGTGTGTTTATTGATTTTCCATGTGGTCGTAAAAGTGGTCGATAATACCATTATCCATGATTAACCATTCGTTTTATCACATCTTTTTGGTACCTTTTATGAGAACCGTGGGTAGGGTGACATAATGGAAAATAAATTATTCTTTTCTGTTTTTTTTATTCAACATGACGTTTCGTTATATGTATATCCAGTACAGTGGAAAAGGGTGAGTTGTTGGTTGGTTATTCAAAACGGTCATAATTGAAAATAACATTTTAAAATATTGACACAAGTTGTATTAACGCTAACGGCCAACTGTGGTGTCAGTTGACACATTAGCAACGTTGAGTTTCGATCATTCGAAAACGGTTAAAGAAAACCACATAATATGAAACTTGAAGTCTTATTTTATTATGTGTTCTAAAGAATTTCAAATAATTTCAAATTCCGGAAATTTTTGAAACACAACTGATTTCACCTAACGTGCTATTTGGATATCCATTTACATGTAGAACGCTTTTTTGGCAGTTATCGACAGACTGAGAAGATTTTTTTAGAACATACACAAAAAATTAAAATTTTTATATCAAATCTCAAAATATGATAACAATGTAAAACTCAATACAGAAAAGAAGAAAAATAAAACGAATTATGTTATAGTTTGTAACATTTTGTATTGAAACTACGTTGTATTGTGAGTTGTACTTATTCAATACATTATTGACGTTTTTATATCATTTACTTAGAAGAAACAAATTTCATGGCGTGTGCAAAATATTCCAATTTTGATCGGACAGTTTTGAAATTTTGAAAATTACAGCCCAACCGGTCAACCCTAGCCTTATAGGTGTTGATTTGACCTAGAATTGACATTAAATTGAGTTTAAATTTTCACTTAAGAAGGATTCGATTCATTTGACTATTAGCATCAAAAATCCCTAACAACAGTTTTGTTATCAAATATCCCTAACAACAGCTCTATCGTGCATATTGTGGTTTGAATAAAAAATTGTGAATTTGTGGAATGTTGCGTTTGCGTAAATTTAGTAAATTCAGTAGTTGCATACGGTGTAAATTCGGTAACACGCATGTTATGGTTAATACATGGCTTATTTTTCCCGCCTCGGGTCTCACGCCAAACCTAATGCTTATGGTATTATTGACACCTCAAAGCAACTCCAACGCATGCCATCCGTGACGACGCGTTGCTGACAGCTCATTAAACGCGAAGCGTACAACAACATCCGTCTTGAAATCCATCGCAAAAATTGAATTTCGTACGGTGGAGCGAGCAGTTTTATTTGCAACATAAAGAAAAACGTTTACATTTCACACATGCCACTTTTATGAAATTAATTTCTCCACAAATAGGACGTTATACTTCAAATAGTGTCGGCCGGATTATGATCCTTGTTACGACGTGTTTACGCTACGGATAATAACTGCACGTGATGCACCAATTTGTGCCAGCAATCATGGCTCGCGAAATGAAGCTTCACCACTCTCGCCACCCCAACGCAAGGAACGTACACACGGGCGAGACGTCTCACTTAGTCCAGCACTGGACGGCACGGTGCTAAAATATTCAGATTGACCAATATCCTGCTCGCAATGATTTCTGCACATTACTCGACCGCCGACTCGCCGCGCCCGGCCGTTCCAGGGCAGAAGAGAGAGAGAGCGATGGGCCGCTGGGGTCGACTTATATGCGTCGTATCCTTTACGGCCGGAAAGGACGAAAAGGTGTAAATACGCCGGCGAGCCGAACCCCGAGTGGGTCAATTGGCCACGCTTGCACCACAGCCGCACACAGACACACGGGGTTCACACAGAGCTCGCGCGCGCTCACGCAACGCTGGGACCGGATTCGGTCGGGTTGTAGCGCCCGTAAGGGTTTTTCCGGTGCACAATGACCGGCATAAACTCGTCGATCCTGTATCGGGTGGGGAATGCCGGTGCCGGAAGGATCGTTTTCCCGGGGCCACGTTTGCACACACAAACATTCACCGTCTGACACAAACACACGCACATGTTCATTCGTACGTTCATTTATCGCTGCTTGCGTGATCGCCTCCGTGCGGCACGGTGGATTGAAACCGATTGTGGAATTCGGTGCGGCGGGACAGAGAGCAGGTCAAATAATGAGCACGGCGGCGGGCACATTAGTAAACACAGAGGTAGACCGTGCGCGCTCGCAACAAATGTCATGTGCGGCACAAAGAAAACAGGACCAAACGAACCCCTTTCACGAACGACAGCGACGCACGACGGCGAGTGTGTGTCAACTCGTTGGGTACCGAAAATAAACTGACTGGCGCTCGGGCACACAGATCGGACGCTAGTGCACTGCCGAGCAGCCGGTCTCGAGCGGCGGTCGTTCTGTGCCGTTGCTCAGTGGCTCTGCTCTCTTTGAGCGACCGGTGAGCGGCAGCGGTTTCACTTTTGTTGAGAAGAAAAGCAAGGCGGGCAGTCTAGTACGCATGGCGTCCGCGGGCCGCTTGTTGATCGCTAGTAACTCACTAACCGGTGAGCTTCACTCAATTCGCAACAGCTGTAGCAACGAAGTAAAAACGATGCAGCTCGACAACATTTACAATAGATTGGAAAGGTTTTTTGTCCAAGTTTCTAAAATTTAGAGAGATTGTGCTCCAGGCATTATATTTTTCCATATCTCAAGTAGGCATATCTTAGATGTCTTAGATGACTCAGTTCATCAGGATCCGTGTCCATAACAACCATTCTGCGCAATGCAAATGATGCTGCATGTTGAATGCATTTGGGGAGCTAAAGGGTCGTTGATATTTTTTTATGTAGCCGTTTACAGTCATTCTGCATTCATCGTCCGGTCCATTGGCAATGATAACAAGCAGTATAATAATACTTTATTGCACGATTGCTACACGACCGTGCGACCGACCTCTTGCGTGTCGCCGTTCCGAGTTGAGTGAAAACAGAAAGGAGAACATACAGCAACAGATATTATGCCCGAACATTGATGTTCTTTGAGCTGTAAAGTCTCAAGGGTATTATCCTTACCGTTGATGGTATCTATGCCATTTGATATCGATCACCATCGGCACAGGACACATACAGTGCCAGTGGCTATCAAATGATGACATCTGTACCTGAGCTTAGAAGTCGCCAAATGTTCCTGGTGTATGGTTCGTAGTTTTTGTGACATGCCTACATCAATATTCATCACTTTCCTGAAAGTAAAGAAAAAAAAGCGTCCATGGAGGCGCCTAGTGGCGCGTAATTAAGTATCGAATTTCAAATATTATCTTACCTTTTAACCATTGCAAAATACTGGAAACTCCTACCCATGCAGGTTTATGCTCATTCAATGATATTGCTTGAATAATGTACAACCTTTACCAAAGACCTTCACTTTAAACTTCCTATGAGATTACCGATTTTAAGGCGTATCCGAAACCCTTTTAGCTGGCACGACTTTCGATGTGCCGTGATGAGTGTAATCTAATAGTCCCGGTGTTTGTTTAAGCCTTCCCGAACGGTGCTATCGTCCTTCGCACTCTGCAGTCACGTTTAGGCCCTGCGGCGGAAATCCCAGTGCAATGATCCTATACCATCGGCCATCGGTGTTTGCTTTGTTGTTGTTTGCATTCGTTCGGCTATCTTCCACACTGAATTTTACGGCCACGCCAGGCCAGGGGTCAAGGAAGACAAGATAAGGGTTGGCGACTTGGTGATTATTTGATGAAGTGACATTTCAACCATGTCAACAACGGCGCCTTGCCTGTTCTGGGAAGCTTAGGGGTTTTGTACGAAACCGTAGGAACATGATACATTATGCGAAGATTGCCTTGAAAACCCAGAGCCGTGGAGTTAGGGCCATAAAACATCATCCCTTTTGATAGTGCTGAGAGTGAAAGTCGTACTAATTTCAATGGAGATTGAGGCAGACGTAAAAGTTCCCGATGATGGGTACGAATTATCTTCAGAGGAGCTGGTGTCAATAATGTATGCTTTATACGAAGAATTATTATTTATAATCTTCTTTGAAAGATTGTTGATATTTACATGAAGATGCTGTCGTATCTATTCGTTTGTAATTTTATTGAAATTCACCTGAAAATGTTGAGCCTTTTCATTGCTCTTCGTCGTCAAAATAATCTAGAGGTTTGCATGGCAATCTTCTCAGCGGTCGGTGGATTTCTATTCGGGCGATACACCACCGGGCAAGATACAATCTGAAGCGCCAACAGCATAGCCTAGGTGTCAAAGGCTGCCTTCGCCTGAGTCCCAGAAACCGCACCTTCAAGGGTTGAGGTTGAATGCTGTTTTTACGCTTCCGCGCGAATGTTTGGCTGGCGAAAATTTGTGTAAGCTACCACGTTTCATGAACCAGCCGGTGGTTGTTCGTGAGCTGTGAAAGAATGTTTCGTATCAGTGGAGCAGAAATTTGCATCCGCTTCACGCATAACGCGAAGCACGGTAAAGCAAGGGAACTAAAAAAATAGGATACTTCAAAGAACGGACACAAACGAAGAACGGGTAAGTGACAGGTTGATTTTGGTTGAAGCCGTTAAATACCAGCGCGGAAACGCTTCTGGGTAATTTTAGACCGTGGGTTTTGTGTGGATTTTTGGTAATATGAAACGTTGCAATCGTGTTTCGGTCGCCTTTTCCTAAAAACCTTTACTTCTCGAACCTTAGGCCAGTTCGATGGAATAGATGAGCTTGGCGATGGCTGGGCTATGAAATGGCTTATTAATCTCACAGCGGGATGGTCAATTTTCATTTAAGCGTACAAATTATGCTTGATGGGATAGGTGTTTTGTACATGTTTAATGTACAGTTTTCATTCAACTTTTAACAACTCGTTCCCAAGTACTTTGGTCATATGACAAATACTTAATCGATGAAAAGTTTCTACTGTAGTTGGTGACGAAAAAAGTGCGGCTCAAAAATCCCGACAAACGAAATTAATTATGCAAGCTGCCTGGCGGGTATGCATCACCGCCCGTTATGCTACTCACCAGCCCAGGGGCGGGTCAGGCCAGTGTGTTCAGCGGTTTGTTACGACGCTCGGCGAAACGTTGCCAAGCGTACATGATGAATGTCCGCCGTGCGCATTCACGGAAGGAGCGAATAATCGATATTTCCTGCGGTCAACCGCTCGCTTCAAGACGGCGCGTGTCTTTATTATTAATTAATTCCCGGTTTTATGGCGGTGTAATAAAAAGCGTTCGTTGGCGATTCATGCTGCGCGGCGTCTGTAAAAAGTGAAAGTCTTTGTTGGTGAGATATTAACTCCGCGCTTGCAGGACGATGCGGGCCGCTGCGTGATTCCGTCGAACGGTAATGACTTAATAATGGGAAAGAAATTAGAAACAAATTAACAGTCATCTTAAACTGCTTAAAATTTACATTGAAAATAAGTGTACATCCACGCAATATGAAAGAAAATGCAAAGTATGTTATACAAATTTGATAACAATGTATCAATAGCTTTAAAAAATATCTCATAAATATTGTTACTCAACAATTACGTAGATCACGATCGTTTTTGCAAAAATTTTGTGGAATGCTAGCAATATTAATGCTTTGGTTTAATGAATAGGCATATTGCATATTACTGATGCACTACCATGAAACGTTCAATGGAACATTGTAAACTATTGTGCCATAACATCGCATATTGTGCCAGCGTCATACATTATACTATTTTGCAGATAGTTTACAAGAAAGATAGACTTTAAAGCACCTTTCGAAAAGATGTCCAAATCTGGGTGGAAGATGTTTATCATGCTTTGCGACGACAGGTTAGCACTTTGAGCGGACATGTAAGACCGAGCAAGGTGGTGAGCAGACTAAATATTGATCCGTGTGGGTATTGGACTGGAGCCAAGAACGTCCCGGATGGCTGACATATGATGCCGGAAATGTTATTACTCTCCAAACGATGGATGATTTATGCTCGGGTCGGGTGACCGTGTTGGTCAAAGTAGCTATCTAATAATGCTTCCAGTGACAGCGGCTACCGGCATTAACTATGCATTGTATGAGCGTGCGGAGAGTTGAGTTTCGAGCGATTGTGAAATTTTGAAAATACTTTGTTTTGTTTTGTTTTTTTTTTCGGTTCGTGTGATGTTTACTCTGTTCAGAGTAGACGCAGAATAGCGCAGAATTTTCACATCCACATAGTGTCTCGTTCCCAAGTACTTTGGTCATATGACAAATACTTAATCGATGAAAAGTTTCTACTGTAGTTGGTGACGAAAAAAGTGCGGCTCAAAAATCCCGACAAACGAAATTAATTATGCAAGCTGCCTGGCGGGTATGCATCACCGCCCGTTATGCTACTCACCAGCCCAGGGGCGGGTCAGGCCAGTGTGTTCAGCGGTTTGTTACGACGCTCGGCGAAACGTTGCCAAGCGTACATGATGAATGTCCGCCGTGCGCATTCACGGAAGGAGCGAATAATCGATATTTCCTGCGGTCAACCGCTCGCTTCAAGACGGCGCGTGTCTTTATTATTAATTAATTCCCGGTTTTATGGCGGTGTAATAAAAAGCGTTCGTTGGCGATTCATGCTGCGCGGCGTCTGTAAAAAGTGAAAGTCTTTGTTGGTGAGATATTAACTCCGCGCTTGCAGGACGATGCGGGCCGCTGCGTGATTCCGTCGAACGGTAATGACTTAATAATGGGAAAGAAATTAGAAACAAATTAACAGTCATCTTAAACTGCTTAAAATTTACATTGAAAATAAGTGTACATCCACGCAATATGAAAGAAAATGCAAAGTATGTTATACAAATTTGATAACAATGTATCAATAGCTTTAAAAAATATCTCATAAATATTGTTACTCAACAATTACGTAGATCACGATCGTTTTTGCAAAAATTTTGTGGAATGCTAGCAATATTGATGTTTTGGTTTAATGAATAGGCATATTGCATATTACTGATGCACTACCATGAAACGTTCAATGGAACATTGTAAACTATTGTGCCATAACATCGCATATTGTGCCAGCGTCATACATTATACTATTTTGCAGATAGTTTACAAGAAAGATAGACTTTAAAGCACCTTTCGAAAAGATGTCCAAATCTGGGTGGAAGATGTTTATCATGCTTTGCGACGACAGGTTAGCACTTTGAGCGGACATGTAAGACCGAGCAAGGTGGTGAGCAGACTAAATATTGATCCGTGTGGGTATTGGACTGGAGCTTGATTTTGGTTGAAGCCGTTAAATACCAGCGCGGAAACGCTTCTGGGTAATTTTAGACCGTGGGTTTTGTGTGGATTTTTGGTAATATGAAACGTTGCAATCGTGTTTCGGTCGCCTTTTCCTAAAAACCTTTACTTCTCGAACCTTAGGCCAGTTCGATGGAATAGATGAGCTTGGCGATGGCTGGGCTATGAAATGGCTTATTAATCTCACAGCGGGATGGTCAATTTTCATTTAAGCGTACAAATTATGCTTGATGGGATAGGTCTAAAAACATGTTTAATGCACAGTTTTCATTCCACTTTTAA
Organism: Anopheles cracens; assembly: GCA_002091845.1. Classification (NCBI taxonomy): domain Eukaryota; kingdom Metazoa; phylum Arthropoda; class Insecta; order Diptera; family Culicidae; genus Anopheles; species Anopheles cracens. Next base: position 856 of record KZ071669.1, on the reverse strand, counting down.
CAACTCGTTCCCAAGTACTTTGGTCATATGACAAATACTTAATCGATGAAAAGTTTCCACTGTAGTTGGTGACGAAAAAAGTGCGGCTCAAAAATCCCGACAAACGAAATTAATTATGCAAGCTGCCTGGCGGGTATGCATCACCGCCCGTTATGCTACTCACCAGCCCAGGGGCGGGTCAGGCCAGTGTGTTCAGCGGTTTGTTACGAACGTAGCACAAATACCAGCTCACGGCATCCCCGATACCGAGCGGGGTCCTTCCGGGAAAAGACAACATTTACCAATACCAGCGGAAAGATCGAAAAGTAAGCGCCCAGGCGAAGGCAAACGCACGAGTGGGTAATTAATTGTGACCTTAATTTGGTCCGCCGGCTGGTTTTGAGCGGGAGCAGCAAGAATCAGCCTGTTCCGTTCCTGGCGGTCGATGGACGACTGACAGGACGGCAACACGGCTCCATTTACACACCGATTCGCTTTTTGTTGTTGTTGGTTTTGATGGCTATTGATTTTTCTACGCTCGGACACTCGAAAGCAATAAAAAAAGGAACAGCGTCAGTTAACTTATCTCCTTAAAACTACAATAAATGTTGCGCTCCGTGTTTGACCCGACCAAAGACGGCCCATTAAACGCGGCGTGCGATGGATAACGGAACATAAACCTCCTTGCGCTGACAGCGGTCGGTGGATTTCTATTCGGGCCAGATACAATCTGAAGCGCCAACAGCATAGCCTAGGTGTCAAAGGCTGCCTTCGCCTGAGTCCCAGAAACCGCACCTTCAAGGGTTGAGGTTGAATGCTGTTTTTACGCTTCCGCGCGAATGTTTGGCTGGCGAAAATTTGTGTAAGCTACCACGTT